>JMQE01001300.1:0-25464 GCA_000731825.1 Hypocrella siamensis | reverse complement strand
CCCCGCCTCTCTCAACCCACCACGACTGAGTCAGATTGCCAGCTTTCCCAATGTCTCTCTTGGCATACCTCCAACACCGTCGTGACTGGTAAGTCTTTCACGATGCGCATCATCATCTGATCAAGAATAAGCGCACGCAGCTCCTCTCTTCTTCTTCTTCTTCATCATACCCCTCGCAAGACCATGACATTACTTATTGGCTTCTCATTGTCCTCACGCATGCACATGCATGGCTGTCTCATCACCATACCATTATACTACCATTACATCTCATATTGATATGTCGTCACAGCCGCCTGAAGCAAGACGAAAGGGCGCAACGACTTCGTGCTTTGACTGCGTACCATGGCCCTTTCAGCCCTCTAGACCGGGATACCATCAGCAGGCCGATTGAAGAGCTCGTTCAGCAAGTGCACAGGGACCCAAGCAGAGCTACCGAGCTTCTCCGGACGTATGGCAAGGTCGCCATCAAGGCCCAAGAAAAGACCAACTGCGTGACTGAAGTGCTCATTGAGGATGCCGAAAAGTGGATCAACGATGGCTCAATCAATCTCAACGGACCTCTCGCTGGTATCCCCATCAGCTTGAAGGATACCTTTGATGTGAAGGGTTACGACAGTTCTGTTGCTGTGTCGCGCAATGTGCACCAGCCCAAGGTTGAGGACGGTGTGACGGCGAAGCTTATGAAGGATCTTGGAGCTGTCCCGTATGTTAAGACAAACATTCCCATTACCCTCCTCAGTTTCGAGTCCTCCAACGACCTCTGGGGCCGTTGCACCAATCCCTACAACAGCAACTACACCCCGGGCGGCTCCACTGGAGGCGAGGGGGCTCTGCTGGCACTGGGAGGAAGAATCGGTATTGGCAGCGACGTTGCTGGCAGCGTGCGCTGCCCTGCCCATTTCTCCGGCATTTACTCTCTGAAATGCTCGACTGGTCGCTGGCCCAAGCTCGGCGTGAGTACCAGCATGCCGGGACAGGACGGCATTCCCGCAGTCTGCAGTCCCATGGCTCGGACCTGGAACGACCTGCTCTATTTCACTCGCGCCGTTCTTGAAAAGGGGACCTACAACTACGACTATTCCTGCCATCCCCTCCCTTGGAGAGGAGACATCGTCAAGGAATACAGAGAAAAGAAGATTCTTCGCATTGGCATTTTGCGAAGTGATGGCGTCATTGACCCAAGTCCGGCTTGCAAGCGCGCACTGGAGATGACTGAAGCTGCGCTGCGCCGGTCTGGCCACGAGATCATCGAGATAAATCCACCCGAACCCTACAGGGCTCTCTCCATCGCCTCCCGCCTGCTGTGCTCCGACAGTTTTGACCTTCTGAGCTCTTTATTTCGGACGGGCGAGTGGAATGATCGAGGTGTGGCCCAAATGCGGTTCTTCGCCAGGCTTCCCAGCCCGATCAGGTATCTCTACTACCTTTGGGTTCGGTACATTCGTCAGGATACGATTTGGGCAGGTCTTTTGCGTGACTGGCATCGCACCACAACCACCGAGTACTGGCGTCTTATTGCCCAAAGGGAAGCTTACAAGAGAGAATGGTGGGAGTATTGGCAGGCTACCGACCTGGACTTTGTCCTAGCGCCTCCCAATGCCACCCCAGCAGTTCCTCATGGCGGAATGCATGATGCTTTCAGCAGTTGTGGATATACATTCATGTTTAACCTGGTAGGCAGAATCTGATCACCGCTCCCTACTCATAAAGTCAGACATTGTTACTCACCATTTGCCGCGCGAAAGCTCGACTACTCGGCAGGTATTGTTCCTGTTACGCACGTGGACAAGTACAAAGACCAGTTACCCGCGCACTTTAACCTGAAAACGCTCAACGCTGTTGCGCAAGGAGCTTACAAATCGTATAACGCCACGGACATGCACGGCCTGCCGATCGGTGTGCAAGTTGTTGGACGGAGATTGGAAGAGGAGAAGGTACTGGCGTTGATGGAGCGCGTGGAGGAAGCTCTGGGTGATGATAGGTTCCGATTGCTTGAATTGGACTGAATGACCAGAACAGGAAGAGGAAGATATGTATCAAGCAGTCGACTTTTATTGGATCAGAGCCAAGATGGAGAATTACATTAGCCATTTGGCTTTACCTGTGATATGTCTCATATGTAGTGACAGTTATAGTATGTGAATGGCTTCTTAGTCGGAGCAGGTTACAGAGACGTCGGTGCTCAAGTTTTCTTTGAGGCTCGAAGCCCATTATAAGCTGGTTTGGACTCTTCTTTGTTGAGCTATTTGGTGTATTATTGAATCGGAACTGTAGCTTGGGCAATGTACTCTGCCATCGTCTTGCAAAGACGCATGGACAAGATGCTCCGAGGCTCAGCAACTGAGGCCTACTGTGACGATCTGATCACACCATCTAAGGGCTTCCGACAACATCTCCAAGATCTCAGAGACCTATTCTCTAGATTATTAGACGGGAATATCTCAATTAGCCCGACAAAAAGTTATATTATATATCCAAAAGCAATAGTTCTGGGTAAAATTATTGATTTACTTGGTATGGTTATAACGGACCAAAAGTTGGCGGCAATCTGTAACCTCGAATTCCCTAGATCATTGCATAAATTGGAGCATTTGCTCGGATTGACGGTAAGCGTTGTTGAGTGCGACTGTCTCACGACATGACAGAGGGTTTCCAAAAAAAAAAAAGAAAGAAAAAAAAAAGAAAGAAAAAAAAAAGAAAAAAAAAAGAAAAAAAAAGAAAAGAAAAAAGAAAAGAAAAAAGAAAAGAAAAAAGAAAAGAAAAAAGAAAAGAAAAAAGAAAAGAAAAAGGATGAAGATAATTTTGAAAAAAATTTTTTGCCATATCTCATAAAGGCAAGGTTCTCTATCATGTCTGTCGCGTCCCTCGAATCAGTATCAGCTCATGTTGACACGCTCACACCTCACGCCCACGGTCAAGATATTGGCTCACGCCTTTCTTCTCCGCGAACCGAGCGGAAATCTCATCCCATCATTCATCCAGGCCATAGCATGCCCAGAATCCTGTCTGCACATGACTTGCACTTCTGCCTAGACCGGTATTTTCCGTCCAATCACTACTGCACCTGGCCGAATTGGATGTGAAACAAGTCACCAACTGTGAACTGAGTCCCTGGGTGGGTGCTTTGACGAGAGCAGATGGGAATTTCGGGAACATAGGGGATGGGGCGATGCGAGTGGCCGCGTAGCATTCTGAATCACTTTATCAGCAGATGGTGAGAATTTTAAAAATAAACTTTGCCACGACAAGGGCAGTGGTTCATCATGTGACTGATTTCCGTCGTACGGGGTTTGACAAGAGAAATGGGGAAAACCCCCACGCGTGAGTTTTCCAATAAAAGCTGCTTGGTGAAGTCGAGATTTCACCGAGTATCGAGTGTCGCGGTATCGGCACCGAAACGGTTTTTGATTAGTCAGTCGGCCAGTCAGCCAACCAGTTTCAGCACAGAGACTTCTAGATCCAGCCATGGACAGAGACGTACCCGTACCTGTTTCGCCCCCCCGTCCCAAATCTCACACTACGACGGGAGGCATCCCGTTTGGTTGCGCGGCCTTTCAACTTGACCACTCTCCTTGATGCTTCTTAGGATGTAGTTGGTCAACTTGTTTCTTCTTTTTCCTGTCACGTCATGTCTTTCTTTTCTTATTCCCCTCTCGTGACTTGTCTTGGAACTGGATTCAGTTCCCGCATTATTTTGAGCGTTGTGTTACGCCAAGTCGGGGAATACTGCCGTGTTTTTTTACTTTATTTTTTTTTTACCTGAGCACAGAATGCCCGAACATGAGAGTCTAGTAGGGACATATGTCCACTTGGCCAGGGAACAGCGCGCGAATGAGGCGCTGCACATGTTGAAGAAGGTTGCCTCGCTGGTGAAGCCCATCATGCGAGCGCGGGGCTGGAAAGTAGGCCAGCTGGCTGAGTTTTATCCGGCTGAAACAAATCTATTGGGTACGAATGAATGAGTGAATGAATGAGTAAACCGTGGAGAAATAATAAGAAAGGAAAAACACAAGAAGCAGAGGAGGAGGAGGAGGAGACGAGATGACGGGGTTGGGTTGGTACAGAATTCAGAAAGTTAGCTGACGAGTTTGGACAGGCCTCAACGTGAATCAAGGCATGAAGATATGTCTACGGCTTCGCTATCCGGGCGATCGGAATCAGTTCCTCCCCATGGACAACGTGGTGGACACGATGCTGCACGAGCTCGCTCATATTGTCCACGGCCCGCACAACCAGCACTTCCACGCATTGTGGGATCAGCTGCGCGACGAGTGTCAAGGCCTCATGATGAAGGGCTACACGGGCGAGGGGTTCCTGGGCCAGGGCCGGAGACTCGGAGGCGCGAGGATGCCCGACCGGGAGATACGACGCGTTGCGCGGGAGGCAGCCGAGAAGAGACGTGGACGGTCCCTCTTGACAACGGGATCGGGACAGAGGCTCGGCGGCGCAGCACCTGCGCCCGGTCAGGACATACGGCGAACCATCACGGCCGCTGTCGAGAGACGCAACGCCGTTCTCCGAGGATGCGGCAGCGAGCGGTTCAACGAGCGCCAGATCCACGACATGGCCGAGACGGCGACGAGGAACGGCTTCAAGACCCAAGGAGAAGAGGACGAGGCCAACGAGGCGGCTATTGCCCAGGCACTGTGGGAGCTCGTTCAGGAAGACGAGAAAGCGAGACTCGGTCAGTCATATGTACGACCGTCAGCTGAACAGCCGCAAGGCAGGAAAACGGGCACAACGGGCGCAACGGGCGCAACGGGCGCAACGGGCCCTACCACTCCAGATGCTTCCAGGACCAACAAATGGGCTGCTGCCGTGGAGAGGGCCGGGCCCAAGGAGGAACATGCTACTACTGCTACTGCTGCTTCTGCTACTGTTCTTCAACAGGACCCAACTTTTTGGGTTTGCAGCGCGTGCACGTTGCAGAATCCTTTGCAGTACTTGTGTTGCGACGCTTGCGGGTCGGAGCGGGCCCTGCCCAAGAGATCGAGATCGAGATTCGCACCAGACTCATCAGCGGCGACGACGACGACGACGACGACGACGACGACGACGGCGACGGCGACGGTTGACTTGACTGTCGAGACGAGTCCGCCCAGGAAAAAGAGACCAGATGAAAAGGATGGCAAGCGTCAAAGCTCCACGAGTACTCCGTCGTCGTCCCATGCACCAATGCCAACATCATCATCATCATCATCATCCTCCTCAGCTCAGGAACGACTGGTGTGGCTTTGCACTTTTTGTGGGACGGCCATGGAACGGCAATGGTGGACGTGCTCGTTATGTGGCAAAATGAAGGACGATTCGCGATGATGAATGACATGTATGAAACAAAGTATCCGATCGAACTTTGGACTCAGATATGCCAAGGGATTTACGTATACGTACACATCCTTTTTGCCGCAACAGGGTGTCACTGCATGAACTCGGCACTCACACATTCGACTGCGTGTCAAAGTGGTCACGCGTCTGTTGATGTGACGCGCTGAAAGAATGAAAAATAAAAAACTGATATGATATGAAAAAAAAAAAAAAAAAAAAAAAAAAAAAAAAAAAAAAAAAAAAAAAAAAAAAAAAAAAAAAACAAGGCTCGTGTTAGTCACCGGAAATAAAAATGCTTTCGGTCCATTCACGCCATCAAGTCAAGTGAGGATAAGTTGGGTGCTGTGCTGTATATGTTGGCAGGCGTAGGAAAAGTACCGATTGGAACTCGATGAACGGAGCATCTGTGGCGAGATGTACATCTGTAGGTGCATATTTTTCGGCCAGACAAAAACACTATGGACTTTGGCGGGGGCTACTGTTGTGCCACCAAACACGAGCAAAAGCGACAGACAACAGGGTTTTGGAAGAAATATCGCTACCTTACCCTCCCTCCACTTTCTCAAAAAATTTGGCCTTCTATTGGCGGGAGGGAGGCCTTCGAGGGATGTATTTGCTCCACAGATTACAGATTTCAGGTGCCCTCTTGATCTGCGAGAAGGAGACGGCGAGACATGGTTATAGGCATTGATGTGAGTGAGTGAAATGTGTGCACAACATGCATGTACATGCACCGCTTGCAGCATCGTACCTCCCTTTGAGTATACTAGTACGTTACCTACTGCTGCTGTGCGCAACAAGCCTCGAATACGCCCACACAACCTTGACATGGACATGGTGCGCAGGTCTCCTCGTGTCGCGTGCGTGCATCATGTTACGCACAACACACACACACACACACACACTCTTCTTGGCTCATCAAAGGCTGGATGGAATGTTGGGTTTGCACGTGGATCTTTTTTTTGGGCGAGGGCAGTGTGTCCAGCGTGGGCTCTTCATGAGAGGAGGAGGAAGCACTGGACTGAAGATGGTTTGCAGGAAGTGGCCTGGACACACGGTGGATGCGGTTGTAATAATCTACGCAGTAGGTATAGTGGGTCCCAGGTAATTCCGAGTTTCTTGACGTGGTGAGCCCATACAAAACAACTCGGAATTACCTGGAGGCACTGTATGTACATACATATGTAGGTACCTACCTAGTACCTACATACGCTGATCCCGCTGAAACCTGCACCGCGCCCATCTTCCATTCTCCAGCATGCCACGCGTCTAGAAAGACGCGCGATCAAATCCGCCTACTCAAGTGCGTTTCCCAAGGGGGGTGAAAGCGACTTGTGTACTCCGTATAAGATTTTCCCTTCTTAAAAAGAAAAAAAAAAAAGAAGAGGGAAAAGAAAGGGACGCAGACCTGCCGTGTCACCCAAATGATAGTTCGTAGTCGGGACATGCATGCTGACAAGTTCATGCTATGCCCAAAAGAGCTGCTCCTGCTCCGTACAACAACAAAAAAAGGGCATTTGTTCTCAGCCGTGATGTGAGACCTGCCCGCACGTCAATGCACGTACGTACACATCTTTCTTTTCAAAAAAAAAAAAAAAAAAAAAAAGAAAAGAAAAAAGGGGGGGCCTTTTTGTTCAATGTTGCAAAATACCGACTAGTAGCAACATGTTTCGACAACGTCGAGCTCTCAGACAAGCAGCCGCGCCCCTGCCTTGGTGGAAAAAGGTCGTGGTACTCTCGAACATTCAACAACGGTCTGACGCGGCACCGAGTAGTATTGGTATTGGCCCTGTCGAATGAATACCACACGCGGTTTTCGCTGTCGTATTAGCAGGGAGTCCTCCAACAATCTACGGAGTACGTCGCGTTCACATGTCAACGCCTTTTCCCAAGGGCATCGTCCTAGACCCAGAGGCCAACGGCGATGCCAGCGAGGGAGGTGCGGCTTCCGTTGGAACTTCTGTAAAGTAGATACGTAGATAGCTGTCTAGTAAGTAGTACATTCAGGGAGAGCAGATCAGGCCCCCTCTCATTGATGCGGGCAAAGGTGGCATGTATACCATGCGCTCTCTTCCTTAGCAGAGGGTAGCAAGGAGCCTGAACTTGCAAAGCAAAGACTTGATAATGAAGAATTTAAGAATGCCGGACAAGGTTTGCAGGATCAGCAGTAGCCCCAGATCCCGTCCTGTTGAAATGCTACGATCTGCCCTCCTCCCAGTGCAATTCCGGGGCCACCAAAGCCACAGACAGGCCCCAGCCTCGACAAGCGCCAAATCTTGCCACGTCTGGCCAGGTCTGAAACATCGAGGTGGCAGCGGATGGGAGAAGCTGGCTCTCCCACTGTTGCTGTGTCCCAAGCTCATAGTGAGTAAGTACGAACATATGTATGTATGTATGTATGTAGATGGACAAATGAGCAAAACGAGTGAAAGAATGTGAGAGCGCTTGCTGGCACGCTCGCGCGTAGGACAGCCAGTCAATGTTTGGCGGCAGCAGCCCAGAACGTCGAGGTGCCAGACGCCGCAGGGCGGGGGAGCATCGTCTGTTATGCGACTCGGAGGTTGAGGAGGATGTGCATTGTCCGCTCTTGGTCCTGCTAGGGCGCAGGAGAGACACGGCAAAGTACGGTTGACAGACATGCTTCCCTGTCCGTCCGTCCGTCCGCCTGCCTGCCTGCCGCCTGCCTCCCTCACTCACTCGGCAGCCGCGGGGCAGCCGCTGCTGGGCGCCTTGGCTTCCCAGAGAGCCATCAATACGCACAATTCGACAATTGATGTTCTGTCGTGCTCATATGTATTTAGCCCTGGCGCCGGCTGATGCTGCTGCTCGCGCTGCTTCCTTTCAAGCTGCTGGAGTCACACACCATGAACATTGGCCACTCATGATGATTCTACCACCTTTTTCCCACCAGCTTCACTCGCAAAATCATGCTTTCCGCAGCTTCATCAAGATCAAGACCAAGATCAAGACCAAGATCGAGTCCACCACATGTTCACTCGGAGGCGCCCGTGGCTTCGGAAGCTTCGCCCATCGGGGGCAGAGGGCCATCCCATCGACTTGTCTGGACTATTCTTCCTCGTCACAAATCCTGTCGACCGATGGCCAGTTTGGTCGGGGGTGTGGACATTTGCGGGGCTCGTGGAGTAGGTGTAGCGAGCCAAGCCAACTCGACCAACCCACCATCCATGGAATTTGACCGGGAGACCTGTCTGTGTCCAAAATATTCCCGACGAGATGGGGCAGCTTTTTTTTGTGTGTGTGCCTCTTTTAGGACACTTGACCTTGATAGCAATAAGAGCAAATGGAAGGCCTTTCACTTTGTCTCCTATCTCTCTTTTTTCTTTTCTCCCTGTCGAGTGGCTCCTGAACAAGCAGCTGGCTCTTGATGGGCTAATGACGTGGATTTGGAGTTGGCCAGAATGAATGACGGCGATAGCCCACCTGGTTGCCTAGGTTGTGCGTGTCTAGCCGCCTCACCGGCCTTCATGGCCCAACAACTTCGTTATCTACATACCTACATACATCCCACTGTAGGTACCTACAGAAAGTATGTAGGTATAGAAATGTATAGAACGGAGTATGAAGGCATGTTCAGTATCGTAGGAAGGCGATAGGCACCTACAAACGTATCAACGCGCGTCCTCGTCCAGTGTCCTGCTGGCTTCGATCATCGGCACCTCTGCACCGCCTCGGTACTGTAATCACACCCTATTGCTATATTCACGTCCCCTGGACCCCACTCTAGCAACACAGAAAAAACAACGGGGTGGAACCAGGTCTCAGCTATTCCCCACCTGCTGGTGCCGCCATGCAGCCACCCTTGAACCTAGGGTCTCCCATGTTTGCCGTCCAGACCCGCCCAGAATGCCATGTTCCCAGACCAAGCATTTGGCCTCTTTGTCCAGGACGGAACAAACCGCGATTGCCCGCCCGGTCTTGCCATTTTCCATACCTGAGCTCACAATATGTTACCGTCTGCTTTGGCTGTCCTGCCCTTTCTGCTGTCCAGTTGTTCTGCTATCCTGCTATCTGCTATCTGCTATCCTGCTATCCTCTTTTGCCCCCAGCCTCTCGTATCTCGTCTCGTGGCATTGGCAGACTAAAACGGCTTGCTTGTCTCTTGCTGTAGATGCATGTGCCCTTGTTGACATTCACCCGCAACGGGCGTGAGACGGCCTGAGGGTGGGAGCTTCCTTTACCTTGGATGCGTGTTATGTATGTACGTCGCTTGGCCTGCATTGCGGCCCTTGCTGGGCCGGACGGATGCCAACCAACATCCACATGGGCCAACTTCCAGATTCTGCCCTCTCCCGTCGAAAGTTGCGCTAATCATGCTCTGCTTTGACTTCAGTTCGACCGCTAGCCATACTCATTTCGCCGTCACCTACGCTGTCCAATCCATCCCTTGCTCGGCTCACCACTGACATCGAGTAACTCGCCTCAGCTGTACACTCGCCGCCTTTCGAAGCAGACCCAAGGGACTGGGGACGGTCAGGAACCGTCCCGCGTCTTGTCGTCCCTCCATGTGCTCACACCTCCTTGGACCATGACAGCTTCCGAAGACTCGACGGACAGCACTGTCACATCACCCGATATGATGGTGCGATCAGCTTCCGACGCAACCTTGAAGAATGGATCACAACCAGAAGATGCCGTCCCTTCTACGGGAGCAAATCATCACCACCATCACCATCAACCGCCTCCTGCATCCTCGCTCTCCTCCTCCAAAACGAAGTCAGTCCCTGAAGATGGACATCCTCACGAAGCAGTCAGGCCCAAATTCTTTCGAGACTCGGCCGGCTTTGCCAGCGACGAACTTCGGTCCAAGTCACGGAGTCCTCTGCGGCTGCCCATGGCCACGATTACCCCCGGTCAAGTAGCATTCTCCGCCCTCCGATACTTGCCGGTTCCAACCTTGGTCCTGAACGGCCTCAAGACCGTCGTCCTGGCCAACGAGGCTATGGCTCGTTTGATCGGCCTGATCACTGACGCAACGTCTCAGGACGAGGCTTCCAGCGCTGTAGACCAGTTGAGAGGCCAGACCCTTTCGCAGGTCGGAGTTGATATGCTACAGGACGGACGGCCGGTCTGGATCACGTGGGAATCTTTTCTCGACAGTTTGATGACCGAGATGGGTATCAGGCCGCCTGCTTCTGATGCTCAGCAGGCCCAATCTTCTTCCCATGTTCGCCCGGGCGAGAGCACTCCGACCGCCAGCACTCACGCAGACCCCGACCGCAACACTCGTCGCCATTCAATCACTCTTCCCACGCAAGATGCCGTCATCGAGGTTGTCATCAGCCGCAAAGACGTTGCCAAGACGACATTTGAAAGCCGACAGAAGTCAAACATGTCCAATTATCATAGCTTCGCGAAGATGATCATCACGGTGTGGGAAGTCGAGGATAAGCAAACCTTCTTCACCTTGACCTTTACGAATACACAATCCACCTCGTCGCCGCTTGTCAGCGCAAAGAAAATCGTCACAAAACCGAGCGCTCTGGAGGCTGCTGAACGGCGAACAATCGCAAGCTCCAACGCATCGTCCGTGGCATCGAGCCGAGATTCCAGCTCGCCTTCCTTTCACAGCCCAGGCTTCATCACCATGTCGTCAAGCCCGTTCCCGCCCATGGGCCCCCCAACGATCGCTTCTCACTCGAGCACGCCTTCGGTGCTGCAAAAGATCAACCTGATGAAAGACGCATTGCTGGACAACACCCAGATGCCCGTCGTCTCCATGTGGAAGGACGGAAGTGTCACTTTCCCAAACAAGGCCGCCAGAGACCTATTACCGCCCGATGCCAACCTCGACTCCTCGTCGGCAGAAGGATTCGGCATCCTGGAGCAATGGGGGCTGTGGAACGAGACATTTACGCGGAAACTGGACGTATCCGAGTATCCAATGTCTATCCTCATCAGCACCGAGTCCCCCTTCGAAAGCAGGCGGGTGGGGCTTATTACCAGCGACGGTAGGAAGCTCGTCTATGATGTTCTCGGCGAGGCAATCAGAGACGACAGCACGGGGGAATTTCTTGCCGGTGTCGTGACGGGGAGGGATGTCACAATCTTGAGTGAAGAAATCACGCAGATCAAGGAGCGAGACGAGGAACGCTTCAGACTCATATGCGACACGATGCCGCAGCTGGTGTGGACGACGAATGCGGCCGGGCATGTCGACTTTTTCAACACCAGGTGGTATACCTACACCGGCCTGAGCCCCGAACAGTGCATGGGTCAGGAGTGGCATGTGGCCCTCCATCCGGAGGACAAGGCCTACGCCCAGGCTCGCTGGGCCCATTCAATAGAGACTGGCGACCCATACGTGACAGAGTATCGGTGTCGAAGTAGGGACGGCGAGTACCGATGGTTCTTGGGCCGTGCCCTGGCAGTCAGGAACAAGGACACTGGCGCGGTGGAGAGGTGGTTTGGTAAGATGACCCGAGCCTGGTACCTCGACGGCAGAATAAGAACTGACGGCTTTTCTTTTCTTTTCTTTTTTTTTCTTTGGCTCCAGGCACATGCACAGACGTTCACGAGAACATTGAGACCAAGTATAATGCCAAGCGGACCCGGCAGCAGCTACTGAGCGTCATTGCGCACTCCCAGGTCACCATCTTCACCGTCGACCTCGGACGCTCCGTGACGATGCTCGAGGGTGCCTTGATTTGGAACAATACTTACGAGGAAATCCACGACTCGAGCCGCTGGTACATTGGCGAAAATATGTATACCGTGTTCAATCGCCTGGTGGAACAAGTCACCGAGGGCGATCCACTCGAATTTCTCCAACCCATCGAGGCCATCCTTGCTGGGCAAAGGACCGAGGACGTCCATGAGCATGGTCTAGGTAAGAAGCAAAAAGAGTGCTTATTCGTCCCATCCCTCTCCTTGTCCCTTCTGTTACTCCTTCTCGCCCCTGGTCGCCCCTGGTCGCCCCTGGTCCAAGAAGCAACGGCCCCAAGACTGACTTGACGACTCTCGTTTAGACGGTCGATGGTACCGAACGCGCTTCCTCCCCATGTATGGCAAAAAGACTGAAGACGGCAAGCCGAGCAACGATGGCTCCATTGAAGGAGTGATTGGCCTCATCATGGACGTCACTGAACTCAAGGATCGAGATGTAGCCCTTTTGCAGCAGGGACGGGAAAAACGAACGGCAATCGCGGGCGAGGCGGCGGCCAAGGAGGCCAACAGGCTGAAGAGCCAGTTTCTTGCCAACATGTCGCACGAGATCCGGACGCCCATCACGGGGGTGCTGGGGTTGTCTGAGCTTCTCAGCCACATGGACCTGAATGAAGAGCAGCGAGACTATGTCGAAAACATTCAGAGCTCGGCCACGTCGCTGCTGACGGTCATCAACGACATTCTAGACTTTTCCAAAGTTGAGTCGGGACGACTGGATGTTGAGGAGGTCAATTTCTCCTTGTCCTTGGTTGTCAAGGAGGTGGTGCGAATGCTTCAATTTGCCGTGGAAAGGAAGAACCTGGATTTTCAGTCAGACATTGGTGATGACGTGGAGAGGGACTTGGTCGTCATTGGCGATCCTGGCCGGGTGCGACAAATCATCACCAACCTCCTGACAAACAGCATCAAATTCACCAACCAGGGCTTCGTCAGGTTCTCGGTGGTCAAGGAGGCCGAGACGGCCGATTCAATCAGCGTCAAGTTTATTGTCGAGGACACGGGCATCGGGATCCACGACGACGTGCGCCAGAAGCTCTTTCAACCCTTCAGCCAAGGCGACTCATCCACGGCCAGGCGTTTTGGCGGCACGGGGCTGGGTCTCACCATCTGCAAGAACCTGTTGGATCTGATGCACGGACGGATTACTTTGGAATCCGTCGTGGGCGCCGGGACCAAGGCCACGTTCTGGATCCCGTTCAACAAACCTCAGGGTCCGCAGGAATCGAACCCGATCCAGAGCGGAGCGATTCCGGATCGACTGCAATCTGAACTGAGCCTGTCGTGCAACAGTTCCGATTTCGACCAGGTCGGGGCAGCATCGATTGCGCCCGAAGCCGCCGCCCTGTTGTCTTCGTCCTCGCTGCCGCCCCGGCGCAGGCTCTCCGTCCGGACGCCACCCAACATAAATATAGTCAACCAGGACATGCCGCGGGCGGAGCGTGCCAAGACGCAGATCCTGATCGTCGAAGACAACCCGGTCAACCAAAAGATTGCCATCAAGACGATCCAGACACTCGGGTTCCAAGTGAGAGCGGCGTGGAACGGGAAAGAGGCACTGGAATACCTGCTGGCGGCGTCCCGGGGCGAGCATCAAAAACCAGACATCATTTTGATGGACGTGCAGATGCCCATCATTGACGGCTACAAATGCACCCATCTCCTGCGGCACCACGTTCCCTACAAGCAGTTCCTGCAAGACGTGCCCATTGTGGCCATGACAGCATCCGCCATCCACGGCGACCGCGAGAAGTGCACAAAGGCCGGCATGGACGACTATCTGGCGAAGCCGGTCAGGATGATGGTGCTGGAACGGATGCTGACGCGGTGGTGCCAGTCGCGTCGGAGGCCGACGACGACGCAACGTTTCACGTCGCCGTCTGACTGCTCCGAGGTGGGAGCTCACTGCGACAACGCCGACATTCCTCACGTGGGCCTCGGCAGCGGCGATGATGATGATGTTGCCAACTCGCCGTCGGGAGAGACGAGCCGGGACGACCTGGTCAACAGCCCCAAGACGCCCAAGCCGCTGACGCTGATTGACGGACACAATGAACCCTCTCCCTTTGACTCGCACTTCATGACGGAGCTCAACGTCCAAGTGAGGAAGCAGGAAGGCGAGAACGAGTGGTCCAGTCTGCTGCAGGAGAACAAGCTGATTGACGCCGCCGGGGGTCCCACCAATTTCCGGGGAAATTCTGCCTTTCAAGGAGCCGGCTCGGGAGAGGCCCTGACCGAGGAGAACGTGAACAGGTTGAGGTTCGAGACCAGCCAGGCGGGTAAATGAGAAGAGGGACTTGACGCTCCAATATCCTCTGCCCTGAGAAGACTTGGGACTCCTCCCGAGCTGAAGCCAAGCAGTCGGGAGTCCAAGGCTCAAGAATCATGAGACGAGGAATACGATTTCAGAAAGCACAGATCGGACATGAATATGCGAGGATTTGTCTCGTCGCCGCGAATCGTTTTATTATCTCTTTCTCCGTCTCTCCCTCTCCACTTTTTTTTATATTTATTCACATCGACTTGGGATGAAGATTCTTCTTCCTAGGATCCTAAGCTTAATCGGTCGACATACCATACAAACGAGGGCATCCATCCCCCATCCCATCACGGAGGAGGAATCACATGGCCAGAAATGCCCAAGGAGGCAACGAGCTGCAGAACCGCAATTGTCAAGACCAAGGACCATCGACGGAGAGAGCATCGACACACGCACACAGTTTCGAGGGAGCAAAGCAAGCGCGCCAATCGCATTTCATCAAGCGGGCATGACATGGGGTTAGAAAATACCCCCAAGCAACGAGGTCGAATGGACAATCGTTGATATACACGAGAGGATTCTGGGTCTTGTATTTTTTTTTCCCTTTTTTTTTTAAATCTCTTCTCCCTTTGGGGTTAAGGCCCGGCGTGGTTGACATGGAACACGGGCTTTTCTTTTTCTTTTCAAATATGCGGGATATATTTAGCGATTTTATGTTTGATTTTTCTCCCTCCTCTTTGTAGTAGGTTGAGTAATGATGTGTAGAAAGGGTATGTAGGGAGGTATATGGCTGCTAACGAACGGGTTGGATAAGGGCAAAGGGGGGAGGGGGCTTCTCAACGTACAAAATACAGAAGACGAATGAAGCAGTTTTTGTGGGTTTGTGCTCGCAATAAAGCGTACATTTGTGTAAATGTACATGTGCATGTACATGTCTATGTATACACCACTATATGTACATTGTAGGCATGTGTAGGTGATTGCGACATACCTACTTGTAGAGAAACTCGGATTGATTACCTGGAACTCACTGTAGATGAGTTGTAGGTACCTACAGCGACTTGATGATACCTTGTAGGTGGCTCACGACAGCATGTACATATGTATGTAGGTACAGGTGTAGGTGTGACGGGATGCAAAAAGGCATGGGTTTGTCAAGATGTGGTAAAATAAAATTGATGGAGACAAGAACGGACAGAATGACTTATTCACAGTGGTGAGAGTGAGACATGCCATGTATATATATACTCGATTCGTCATGACTATTTTTGCTATGTTCTGGAAAAAAAAAGAAAGGAACCCGGGCATGTACAATCTATTCATTCGGTGTACGTGACTGGGGCATTGAGGTTGTTTAGAAATGTTCTTTCCAGAACCTAAAGTTGACGTTTTTGACCGTGACGGCCTTGCACGCAGACTCAATGTCACGAGCTGGTTGAGCAAGTCAGCCCAAATGAATCGGCAGGAATGGGATAATACGTGTGTGTGTGTGTGTGTGTGTGTGTAAAAGGGGGGGAGAAGAGAGCTCACCTGCTGCCGAGGGACCGCAGAAATAGACACCGACGGTGGTGGTGGTGGTGGTGGTGGAATTGGCGTTGTCCCGCAACCCGCCGAGATACGTCTTGTCCAGGATGCCGTCTCTCATGGTGGCCAGGAGCCGCTTAAAGTCGGGGCGGCCAAAGTGTGTGCGGGCCCGGAGCTCGGTCAGGGGATCGGTGTCGGCGCCGACGGTGTTGAGGACAATGTTCTGGGTCGTGTCCATGTCGAGGTGCTGGGTGAGGTAGGTGTGGATCTTGAGAAATTCGACGCCAGAGCCGCCGGGGACGCGGGCGGCGGCCTGGTCCGACTGGTCCTCGAGCGAGGACAGCAGCGTCTGGAACCACTCAAACGAGGCCGTGTCCCTGCAGACCCAGATGAACTCGACGCGGCGAAGTCGCGGGGGCGGCCGGGGCGAGTTGCGCAGGTGCCAGATGTTCTTGAGGATGGCGGCCCAGGGGGTGACGCCGATGCCGGTGCCGACGAGGACGGCAATCTCGTTGTCCATGACGTCCTCGGCTGGCGCGCCGTACGGCCCGTCGACGCGCAGCTGCGGCATCTGCTGCCCGTTTTGCAGAGCCACCTCGTACATGCCCATCGGGTCGACGCCCTCGTACAGCTTGGCCTGGGCCGCTCCCGCCCCCGTCGCGTCGCCCAGCGCCCGGGTGAAGTCGCCGACCTGCCGCACGTGCACCGACACGTACGGGTCAAAGGGGCACGACGTGATGGTGAAGGGGTGCCACTGGTGCCGCGAGATGGACGGCACCTGCAGAAACAGCCACTGCCCGGCCTTGTACCTCAGCGACGGCTTGCTGAACTGAATCTCGACCACGTCGTACGGGTGCCGCACCACACGCGTGATGCGCGTCGGCCGCCGCGCCCGGATCTCGCGGTACACGCGCTCCCCCAGGTACAGCGCCGCCGCCGGCAGCTCCCACCGCCATCCCAGGTAGCCGATGCAGTGCCGCCGGTAGGGCTCGCCGGCCAGCGGCGAGTAGGCCTGCTCCGAGTCGCGCACGAAGCAGCCCGTCGCGTGCGTGTACAGGGCCAGCAGGAAGGGCACGAACAGGTGGTGCGTGTACCAAAACGTCTCGAACGACTGCTGCCGCACCCGCCTGTGCGACGTCGTGTACATGAGCAGCATGCACAGCAGCATAACGTGGCCCGTCACGCCCCCCGCCTGCGCGTAGTGAATCTGCACCGCCGCCAGCGGCCGCACCTGGCTTCGCTCGACGTTGTAGAAGTTGACGTAGTGCGCGCACACGTGGATGGCGCTGAAGACGAGCAGCGCGTACGCCAGCTGCCGGTGCATCCACAGGTTCTCGTCGAGGGGAAGGAAGCGCATCTTGGGCCGCAGCCAGCGCATCAGCGTCCGGCACACCGGCAGCAGGATGACCATCCCGTCCACGCTGAGCACCAGGCCCGCCCCGCGCGAGATCCAGACCGAGTACTGGAGCGAGTTCAGTGCCGCCAGGCGCTTGTCCGTGGCTTGCTGGTACCTGTTGGAGGGTCAGATGCGCTCGAGGCTCATGATGGTAAGAGGCAAGGTGACAAGGGGCAGGTCAGAATGGGCAGCCCATCGTTCCTTCGCGACTCACCATCCATAGGCAAAGAGGGCCCAGTGAAAGCCCCAAAAGAGGATATGGAAGAGCAACTTTTGCCGAGTAAACTGCTTGCGAAGCACCTCACGGTACCTTGACAGGGATGACATTTTTTGCAAGCCTCGGTTTCTGCTGACTGAAGTAGAAAGGTAGCCGCGAGTCGAGCTTGAGAGGGACGGGGGGCGAGTCAAATAAAGGTAAAGGGCCGGTCACGGTCAGGTGCGTCGATTCGCTGCTGAGATCAAGACGCAATGCAATGCTGAGAGGACTGATCAGACGTCGGCTATGAATCTACGCGGACAGACGATGCCCGGCGAGGGCCGAACTGCGTGACTGGGAGAAGTGATGACTGGAGGAGCAATGAATCCGACGCAAACGACAAGCGGTTGGGTTTTTTTTTTTTTTTTTTTTTTTTTTAGTCACGGCCAGCGAAGCGCGGCTGGGCGTCGGAAAGGACTAAGCAATGAAAAAAGGCTCCTGAGTGACAACGATCAGCAAGGCATGGCCGTCATATCATTGCCAGCGCCAGGTGATTGTTGTTGTTGCTGCCGAGAGACAGACGACAAGCCGCCTAGAGACTGAAGCCTCTTTGTGGGCGGCGCTTGTGGCAGCAGCAGCAGCAGCAAGCCATGATGCGACCTGGTCACCGCGGCGTGATTGACCACGAGAGGCAAGAAGGTTTTAAAAACGAAAGGTCCTGGCTGGCTGCACCCTTCTTCACCTTGGAACAAGGCGGTCGATCCCTGGCCAAGGTTGCATGAGACGCCAGGCGGGGTGGGGGAGCGAGCGAGCGGTGACGGATAGGAGGAGGAGAATTGGAGGAGAATTGGAGGAGAAGACGTAGGCATGCTGCGTGTCGCCGAAAAGGAGCAAAGAGACCCCCATGTCGGAAACCAATCGATTGGCTCACGACATGGCCGCGGCGCTTAGGGGATGGCGTTGACGAACCAACGGGGGCGCGCCACATGCAGGGTCGAGCCGATGCGAGGTGACGGGTTGATGAAGCTGACGAGGGTCGGTCAACGACGATGATGCCGTACGACTCGGCACCATGTCGCGCTGTCGCTGTGTCGTCTTTTCATCGGGTCATCATGGTGTGTGCATTCATTCCTTCGTCACACATGACCTTCTCTTGAGCCTTAATCATTCCGTCCTTAAGACTCTTGAGAGGGTTGGGTTCGGCAGCATCATCGTCTGCAAAAAGACAGACCGACCCGAGTGGTTGAGACGAGCTCGACATTTCGGCCTCGTACCTACAGTAGTATCTGAAGTTGGCATACTGTAGAGATCGGGCGGGTAGGAGAAGCTTTGGCTTCGTTGGGTCCACTTTTCCATCTATCCTAGAAGTGGATGCGCGTCTTGGTTTTGTCTAGGAATCCGTATCTTAGTATATACTACATATAGTATGTAACATGGTCCAATGCTTTTGCTTCCTAGGAGTATCGGACCAAGAACACGCCTTTCAACTTCCAACGTCGCTACATAGCTGCGTAGCTGCGTAGCTCTTGTTCTGTGCGGGCATCGATTGACCGACCGACCCATTCTTCCTCGTGTGTGCCCGTGAGGCAAGAGACGCCGTCCATGGACCGAGCTTCTTCACGATTATGCGTCCTGCCAAGGCACTGGCAGGCCCAATGACGTAGGCGCTGTACATCGAAGTTGGCCGCTCGTAGACCGAAGCTTTCCCCAAATTTTCTTCAATGCAACTCATTAATCCCGATGCAATGCCCCCGTCTTCTGCTCCGCGATTGCATTCCAAAATCTGCCTCGATTCTCTTTTCCCGATTGACAGCACCCATGAGTTCCGGAGGCCTGCCCCGTTCGCCAATCCCACGCCGTCGACGCCGCCGCCATTACACCTCGGACCATGGACCAGCATGAAGAGGTGCGAAGATACCAGGCTCCCTATGGCGCCCACCGACCGGTTCCTACCATTTCCAAATACCGCCAGGAGAAGGCGGCAAGGCAGGCCAAGGCCCTGAATACGGACAATCAAGAGGTCGCCGAGAACATCGCCGAGACTGATGCGAGGCCACACACGCTCGACGACAACGACGACAACGACGACGACGAAAACGACGACTCGCCGCCAGAGCCACCATCACATGACAGCAATGTCATCTCCGACGATGCTTCAAGCGCCAAACACGGCAGTCATGGTCATGGTGGTCATGGTCATGGTGGTCATGGCAAGCCACCGCCTCGACAATCTCCCGAGAGCCTCAACGACACCTCCCAGGTCGACCCGGCGTCGACGGATTTGAAAAAGAGGAGGAAGCAACTCAAGACGAAACGCCGCGAAAATGCAGAAAGAGAGGTCACGGACCCCATTACGCACTTGCCCGTCACGATTCGTGACTTCACCGATGACGCCCTCGACGAGGTTGTCTCGTCTCATGTTGCCTTCACGTCGGACGCTCGGTTCCCCCTTTCGACTCCCACTCGTCGCGGCGCCCACGACGGCAGCAACAGGTCGAAGCAAGACTTGAACAGCGAGGCCGCCGACGTGCAGAGAGCGTACGATGTGATTCAAAGCACGTTCCCGCCGCCCGACTTTGACATCTTGAACCGGAATGTCACTGCTATCCACAATCGCGGCCTCACGCTCGGCCTCGCGGGCCTCAGCCTTGTCGCCGTGCTTGCTTTCCTGCTTGACAGGCGCCTGGCTGGCACACATCGACAGGACTTGTCCGCGCAATCGTCTCGGGCAGGCGATGGACAGTGGTCGTCGCAGTGGTCGTCGCAATGGTCGTCGCAGTGGTGGCTGTCTGCGTGCTTGCTTTGCGGTGCTGCGGGAGCCATCCTCGCAGGCGTCAGGCAGTACACCGCACGCAAGATGCGCAACATCTTCCAGGATGAAATCTGGGATGCTCATCGGCAGCAGTTGGGCAAGGAGATCAAGACCCACGAGACGGAGACCACCATCTGGCTCAACGCCCTGCTCGGCGCGGTGTGGCCATTGGTGAACCCGGACCTATTCGCCAGCCTGTCCGACACGCTCGAAGATGTGATGCAGGCGTCGATTCCCAAAATGGTGCGCATGGTCAGTGTGGAGGATATTGGCCAGGGCAGCGAATCCATTCGCATTCTCGGTGTCCAGTGGCTGCCCAGGGGCGCTGCGACGAAATCCGTCACCAGCGACGGAAGGCTGACGTCGAACAAGGACTCTGACAAGAAGGTCGAGCAAAGCCCATTGTCAACGTCCGGCACGCCCGGCGATGGCGATGGCGATGGCGATGGCGATGGCGACTCGGCAAGCATAAGCAAGATGGAAGCCGTGGCGGAAGGCATGCAGGGCGAAGAGGGCGACTTTGTCAACATGGAAGTCGCCTTTTCCTACAGAACGCGCTCCAGTTCACGAAGTCTCAAGGACAGAACCAAGGACATGCATCTGTATCTCGCCTTTTATTTGCCTGGCAATATCAAGATCCCCGTCTGGGTCGATCTCCTCGGCATCATTGGAACGATGCGGTTGCGGCTGCAGCTCTGCCCCGACCCCCCCTTCTTCTCCCTCTGCACATTCACATTCATGGGCCAGCCGAGAGTGGATGTGAGGTGTGTACCGCTCAGCCGGCGTGGCCTCAACATCATGGACATCCCCCTGATTAGCAACTTTGTCCAGAGCGCCATTGACGCTGCGGTGGCGGAATACGTCGCGCCAAAGAGCTTGACCCTGGACCTGAAGGATATGCTCGCGGGTGATGACTTTAAGAAGGACACGGTCTCGCTGGGCGTGTTGATGGTGCACATCAGGCGCGGATACGACTTCAAGATGGGGGACAGCGCCATACCCCTGATCAGAGAAGCCAGTTCGGATCCCTACGTCTCGGTCGGATGGGCCAAGTTTGGCAAGGTTGTCTGGAGCACGCGAATCATGCAAACCGAGATGGAGCCGTGCTGGGACGAAACGTGCTTCGTCCTCGTCGGCCCCCAGGAGGTCAATATCGACGAGCGGATTCGGGTTCAGCTGTGGGACTCGGACCGTTTCACGGCCGACGACGACCTGGGACGGATCGAGGTGAGCCTAAAGGAGCTGATGCACGACGGGCAGTATCGGGGGAAGATGCGGGATCGGACGGACGGATTCCGCGCACTCAAAGCCGGCGATGACATGCCCGGGAAGCTCGAGTGGAGCGTCGGTTACTTTCCAAAGACTCGCATTCACCGGGACCAGTTTGATCGCCAGACGTATGACCCCAAGGTCCGGTCGATGGAAGAGCTGAAGAAGAAGGTGGACGACACGTGCGAGCGCAAGCTTCGGGAGCTGATGATCAAGGAGGGCGTGAGCGTGCGCGACGAGGAGGAGCTGGAGCAGCAGCGCGTGCAGGAGATGAAGACGGAGACGGACGCCATGATCATCTCGGCGCCGCCGCCCGAAGACTATCCCAGCGGCCTGTTCAGCATCCAGATCCACAACATCACGGGGCTGGAGATTCAGCGTCAGAACAAGCGGCAGCCGGACGACGAACTGGAGGAGGCGAGCGACGAGGAGGAGGAGGGCGACGGGCTTCCCAGCCCCTACTGCACCGTCATCATCAACCACAGCAAGACGTTTCGGACGAGGACCAAGCCGCACAACTCTAAGCCCTTCTTCAATGCCGGATGCGAGCGCTTCATCCGCGACTGGAGAGACTGCGAGGTGTACGTCTCGGTCCGCGACGCGAGGCTTCACGAAGACAACCCCTTGCTGGGCATCGTCCACCTGGAGCTGGACGAGCTGTTCAAGGAACGGTCTCAGGTCATGGGCACCTATCCCATTAGCGGAGGCATCGGCCGCGGAAGGGTCAGGCTGTCGATGGTGTGGCGCAGCGTCAAGCTCCAGGCACCGCGCAGCCTCCTGGGCTGGCAGTACGGCACGGTCAACGTCGAGCCGATGGCGACGAGCCCGCACTGCCCCCCCGAACTGAAGGGCTGCAAGCTGAAGCTGAAGACGGATATCAGCATGGGCAAGCTGTACCCGACGGCGGCCCGCGAGGGGAAATGGACGGCGAGACGGGAGCAGACGCTCCACCTGGCCGTCCACAAGCGCTACAGCAGCTGCTTGGCGGTCGAGTTCCGCGACAAGAGCTTCCTGGGCCACAAGACGTGCGCGTTCTGCGTCCTGTGGCTGAAGGATGTCGCGGATGACGAGGAGCAAGACATCGAGCTGCCCATCTGGAAGGGTGACTATGAGCGGGCCGCGAGCAACTGCCTGGATCCATGCGGCGAGAGGGTGGGCACGCTCAGGATCAACATGACCTTTTGGGCCGGCATGGTGAGTTGAGGCGATTCCGAGCGGCGACCTTGGTCCTCTCTGTGCGCGTTGAGGAGACTTGTGGTTTTTTTTTTTTTTTTTGCGTTGTTTGTTTTGTTTTGCTGCGATTGAGAGGTCAAAACGAGTAGGAGAGGAAAGACAGCCTGCTAATACAAGACTGTGATCAAGGGTCGTGCCCATTCCAAGTGGGCGAGTCGGAATTCGCATACGCGGGACATTGTGGAGGTCATCGACGCAGCGAGGGACAATCTCGAGGGCAACAGGCGAGAGAAGGAAGCTGGCATCGTGGATGAAGAGGCGTCCAGCGACAGCGACAGCTCCGACGACGACGACGACGAGGAGAAGAAGGGCGAGAAGAAGGACGAGGTTCCGGATGGCAGCGCAGGAGAGCAGCAGAACATGGTGGACCAGATTCGGGATTACAAGAGGCGGGAAAAGGCGCTTCACAGGCAGCATCGGGGTCTGATGCAGTGGAAGGTGAGATTTTTTTTTTCCCAACATTAAACACAAGAAGTCTAGGATACTCATGTTGGCCAGATTCCCCGAACAGCACGATGGGTCAAACACAAGTTGGGAAGGGCGGAGGAGAGCGTGACGGGAATGCTTCAACACCACAACAAACAGTCTGGCATCGAGACGGAGGTGTAGATGTGATGTATTGTGCTGGGGAAACCCCGAGCAAGCACACAAACTTGTACGCACATGTATGTGTATGTATGTATGTATGTGTATGTATGTACATATGTGTGTGTAAAGGTACAAGTGTTAATTAGTATGAAGGAGTGAAAAGCAACTCGACACGTTTCATGATGTTTGGCCATGTTTTCACGACGGGACAGATGGCTGGCTCTTTTTCCCTCGATAGCTTTTCCTCTACGGCTTCGTTTGTGTCTGGCCGCACGCTCGGAAATGGTCTAGGGTAGCTGGAAGCATTACCCCCTTGTAGATAGTTACGCGCGCGCGCACATCACAATTAACGTGCCCTGGGTAAGGCCCAGAAAAAAAAAGGCCTCCCGACACGGGCGCAGCTGGCTGAGACAGATTGTGAAAGTGCTGAGATGACCAGGGGTTTGTTTGGCTTTATCGGATCCAACCTCTTTGGTCTGCTGTGCTTTTTTTTATGCCTCGAATCTATCTTGACTGGTGGTTTCTGTCTCTTGCATACACTTTGGACCGTTATCTATCTGGTATCTTTTTTTTTTCTTTATTTTCTGTGAAGCTCTCCTGTCCTTTTCACTGCTTCCCTTGTTCTTCTTCCTTCACATCGCGTCGTGCTGCCGCTGCCAAGACCGCTTTTTCTGACCCAGACAGATCGAATCGGGATTACTCGGTGATTATTCCAACAGAAAAGAAACGAAAGGAAAAAAAGGAGAAACTGTCCTCGTTACCGGGTTCCGCGTCATTTCTTTGCCGCCATGGTAGTCTCACTGCTTCGCTGGTGAGTCTTTTTTTTTCTTCTTCCCCATTTCCTCTCTCACTCTCATTCATCTTCCCACCCCCCCTTTTTTTTCTTTCCCGCGCGAGGAAAAAAAAAAACGGGGGACCGTATCAGATGACGTCGTTTTTTCCTTCTCTTGTAACTCTCGTCGACATTCAATTGCCTAGATAATGCCGGCCTGATTACAACTCGCACTTGACATGTGCTTGAACCACTTTTTTTTTTTTTTTAAGGTTGATAGCCTGACTGACTGACTGTTTGTCTGATTGGCAATCGTTTAGGTACAATGCGCGGCTGGCGGCGCGGCCTTTGCTCACACAGAGCGTCACGACGGCGGTGCTGTTCGCCACGGGCGACGTGACGGCGCAGCAGCTCGTCGAGGGCAAGGGCCTCAAGGGGCATGATTTGACGAGGATTTTTTTTTTTTTTTTTTTTTTTTTTTCAAAAATCCTTGGACATTTTACAAGTTTCATCTTCCAAGAACAATACATCCTGTACACATCTTCAACAATCTATCCTCGCACACACACATACATGGACAAAAACATGCCGAGCTGACATTCCCAACCCCCCTTCCCCCCAAAGGCGTCTTTGGCCCCGTCGCCACTACATGGTTCGCCTTCCTCGCCCGCAGCGTCAGATTCAGAAACCCCCGCGTCGAGACGCTCGCCCGCGTCGCCTGCGACCAGACGCTCTTTGCGCCCGTCATGATCGCCGCCTTCCTCGGCAGCATGGCTAAGATGGAGGGCGCCAGCGCCAGGGAGCGCCTCGACAAGTCGTGGTGGCCCGCCCTCAAGACCAACTGGATGGTCTGGCCCATTGTCCAGACCGTCAACTTTACCTTTCTGCCCCTCCAGCACCGCGTCCTGTTTGCCAATGTCGTCTCCATTGGCTGGAACAGTTACCTGAGCTGGGTCAATAGCCAGTGAGACTGCGACAAGAGGGTGCCGCGGGGAGTTTTCTTTTCTTTTCTCATTAGGTTCATAGACATGTTAGAGCAGAGACGGACTGATTTGTGTGACAGTTCTATTTTTTTTTCTTCTTTTTTCTTCTTCTCGGAAAGATTACACCTTGGATAGACGTTGCGCTGGTAGAGAAAAACTTGCAAGGAAATTTTGGCCGTAGAGCGTTAAGAAATGGTGTTGCATCGTGGACATGGTGACTTGGTGGACATGATGCGCCCTGTTTGGTCTCGAGTTGTTTGTCTAGAGCAACACCCATCTAGTTGTCTGTTTCCTTGTCAAACGTCCCAGAAAATGCAGGCATGGCAATGAGTGACAGGCTTTTTTGTTCACTTGTCGTGCCCCGTTCTCCGGCCAAAATGCAACGTGAATTCAACGGCCCCCCCCCCCCCCCCCCCCCCCCC
>JMQE01001299.1:0-25531 GCA_000731825.1 Hypocrella siamensis | reverse complement strand
CTATCTCTCTCTCTCTCTCTCTCCATCTCTGTTTCTCTCTCCAAAAAATGGCGGGGGGGAGGAGGGGGGGGAAGGGGTTGAAGGGGGCGTCGCCGATCAATTGGGGTCCGAAAGAGACGGAGCATGATAACATTGATGACACATGTCCCGATCGGGATAGTTCGATGTACTTTTTTCTCGTCAAAATTGTGTTTTCTGTTTTTTTTTCTGTTTCGCTTTCTCTACATTCTTGGCCAGACTTGTCATTCGACCTCGCCCGTAGCAGACACCAGCCCGTCACCTGATGGCACAAGCAGCCACGATGCGTCGTCATCGCAAGGGTTTTGCTGCTTCCTAATCCGCCGGGATAGCAATCCGGCATCCGTATCCATCCTTCTCTTTGTCTGGCCCCCAAACTCCACATCATCCTGTGCGGGGCGGGGCGGCGTCGTCGTCGGGGGGCTTGTCGTGGAAGGCCCGGTGTGTCTCGGCGGCGAGCGCGTGGGAGTGGGTCGGTAGTGTCTTTAGCGCTTGTTGCTGAAGAAGCGATTACGGTACGTACATGTGTCGCCTTCTCGTGTGTGTGTGTGTGCTGAACCTGATGCACTTGGAGTGGCGGCCTAGCTGAGCCCAAGATGGACGGGCATGAATGTGGACGGTGAGGGTCTCGAGAGCGCGATATACGATATACTGAGTGCCTTGCGAATGCGTCGATGCGGACCGGGACAAGAAAGTCTCAGCCACCCATGAGCAAGACTGAGGGCAAGTGGCTGTCTTTCTGGCGGGAAAGAGCAAGGCAGGCTCACTGGGTTCTCGGCGCTGGGCAAGGGGGAGGGGGGAGGGAGGGGTGTGTGGTGGGTTCGGGAATAGGATGGCTGTCAATAGATCGACGGGCAAGGAGGATCCTTTGCCTAGAGCAATCCCCCTCCCTCCCCATCTGAGCCATCCTCCCATTCCCCCGCCAGCTTACCAAGGGCATGGCACAAGGCGACCACCACCACCACCGCCGCCATGCGCTCGCGGAGGGAAGGACGAAGAAGACACGGGGAGTGAGATGGCGAGGGATGAGGCTTGCTCCACTCCCGAGGAAGCGGGCCGGGCATGGTGGTCATATCAACCTCGCGGATTACGGGTGAGACTGTCTGCGCGAGTGAGCGAGACGGTTGGTTCTTGCCCTCTATATTTTGTGTGTGTCGTTAGCTTGCCTCGTCCTCTCTTTCTCAGTCGAAAATATTCTCGACAGTATCCTCGAGCCTACAGTCGAGACGCGCGAACCGCCCAAGCTTTCAACCGGACAGGCACACCAAATCAAACGGCACAGAGCTAGAGAACAAAGCTAGGCTGACTGACGGCCAACACACCCGCCAAAAAAAAAAAAAAAAAAAAAAAAAAAAAAAAAAAGAAAGAAAGAAAATCAACCGGCTGGATTGACTCGAGAGATTGAGGGTGGCACGCGAGCGATTCACCACACCTGAATCATCATCATCTATACCCTTATGCGACTGAAGTGGATTCGCAACCGACCTCTCGGTTTCTCAACCTATTGTCCTTGTCGAACTGGCAAACTGGTCCATCGCTCTGAGACACTAGCTTCCCCCGGCACCTATTGTCGTCTGCATTGATACGATTCCCTCTTGGGCCAACGTTTAATGGGAAACGGGCATTCAGCCTTGCCTGTTGCAGACTGAATCTAAAATCCATCAGTTTCTTTAAGGGGGCCTCCTTCCCGTTTTGAATTCTCTTTTACACCGTCACCCCGTCACATCCCGATGGACGAAACACCAGCAACATCAGCTTCGATACCGCCACCACCCACAACATTCTCACCCTCATCCTCAACACCACAGACGCCTCCTCCGGGTACTCGTTCAAGCCAGGCCCTGATCAGCATGTATGCCAATCGTCCATTGCCTCCTCTGCCGCCAGAGGCTTCCTCGCCGTCGGCACACGTCCCGACAGCAGCCCGCCGAAGAAGAGCGACGACCTCGGAGAGTGACGTGACGGCAAACAACGGCCGGACATCGTCAGCCATCGTTCGCGACCGTCTGTCCAGAACCGAATCCATGTGTCGCCCGCTGCCGCCCCTTCCCCCGGTCTTTCCTGCGCCCTCATCAAAGAGTCGTCATGCGCAGAGCAGCAGCTTTGGGCCATCGACACGAGCGTCATCTCGGCGCTCGTCCAGCAAAATTCACCAGCTCATTGGCCACGATGTGGACGTCATGGACGCTCACCTGTTCCACTCCGGGGGCGGTCACTCAGACTCGTCCTCGACGGGCTCTACCTTTCGTCGATCAGAAGACGCCGAGATGCCGGAATCCTACGGCGTTCCAGTGCTGGACGCCGATTCCAACGGCTCCTCCAGCAGGGGAAGCTCATGGGGCCCCATGTCCCCTTCCTCGTCTGCCATTCCGGCACCGCTCAACATCCACAAATCGGGTCTGGACGAGGCTGACAAGAGGGACACGACGTCGAGCCCGCCCTTCCCGTACCTGCGGCTGGACGACGATCTGTTCCGTCCCTGGCACCCAGGCTACGGGCACTTTAGCGATGTCGGCGCCGCAGGAGAGTATCACCGCTTCACGGCCAACCTCGCAAGCAGGCATTCGCGGCAGGTCAGCGACGACAGCATCTTCCTGACTGTCCCCGAAACGAACGACAAGAAGAGATTGTCTCTCGGCTTCCCACGTTCGGCAGCATCCCGTTTCGGGGGGCGTCGCGGAGACCATCTGGGGCCAATCGAGACGGCTCGGTCATCGCCCATGTTTGAACAGCAACGCCCGTCATCGGCCAAGAGCTTTTTCCCGCCATCATCGAGATCGGCTCCCGTGACTCCCATGGTGTCATCCAACCTGGTATCACCCGAGCCAGGTCTGGTCAGCGCCTGGGACAGCGACTCGGACGAGGAAGAGGAGCACAACGTCCTCGCGACAGTCAAGGGCTGGTTCGCACACAAAATCAACGACGACGCCAAGGGCCACAGACGAGCGGTGAGCGACGGTCGCGTCAATTCGAGCCGACAGTCTGCGTGGCAACAGCGCGAGGCGCAGTTTCGATTTCAGGACAGAACCAAGGAAGTCCAGGCCAAGAACGCGGCCACTTACTCCCAGCATCAGCACCGAACTCAGGACAGGGCCAAGGACGTCAATGCCAAGGCGGCAGCGAAGAAGAAGGCGGAGTTTGACAAGTATTTTTCCGTTATCCCCGAGGAACGATCGTCCAAGCCTCCGAGATTGCTGTAGGGTGGTTCTATTCTGTCCCATGATTAACTTGTAACTTGTGGTTTCTTTTTTTTCTTTTTTTTTTTTTTTTTTTTTTTTTTTGCCTTTTTTGCCTTTTTATTTCTTGCTCTCTCTTTGCTTCTTTTATTTCCATTATCAAGACATGCTTTCTGATACCACGGAGAGCGACACCAAGAGAGGGGGGAAAGAAAGGGGGGAAGAGAAAGTTTCTGATTAATTCATCCATGTATATACATATACCCATCTCTACATACTGGATTTGTGGTTACAAATTTTGACGACGGTTACGATTTCCACGAGATATTCTGGTTCAAAAAAGCTACTTTACTTTGACAATGAGAATCCTCATGCTTAAGCTCATGATCGCCAGGGTCCAAAGTGATCTGCACGCACCATTGTTTTCCTCTTGCGACAGAAGACGCGGTAGAAGGGAGAGTAGAAGACAGGGCGGTCCCTCCCATGCGCCCCGCCATCCCCCTTGTCCAGCCACCCTCCAGCCACCCTCCCGTTTCCTATTCCCGCCCCTCCCCCTCCTAAAGGACTAACTAATAAAAACAAGTACTAGCTCCATGCTAAATACGGACAAGGACGGAGCACGGAGTCGGCATGTACGGGGGGGAAAGGCCTCAGGTAGACGTTTCTATTCTGTCAGGCGAAGGTGTTGGAGGGGGACGGCTTTTTTTCCCCATGCAGCCACTTCGAGAACAGAATCATCAGCTCATGGTGACAGTACTTTTTGTGTCCACGTACCTATGTAGGTATGTAGCATGTTTGCTGTAACGGTAGTCTGACGCCGTGTGGCGAAAGGAAGAAAACAGGGGGGGCCCTCGATGATGGCTACGCGCTGTACAGGGTACGTTGAGTGAGTGGAACTTGATTATGGCCGAGTTGCCGAGGTGATTCGTCAGTCTGGGGTTGCAACGCGTACGTCACAGCTGCTGACTTGAAATGGGTTTTGCCAACAACAGGCAAAGAGTGTGCAAAAGCGTCGGACACGTTTCTTCTGTTGACGTCATATCTTGTTTTGTTTTGGGAGAAAAGGTTGCGCACTTTTGATGCGCACGTAAAGGAAATAATCATGATATGGTAGCAAGAATAAGACCTGGAAAGATGAGGGGCACGATAGTACAGGGTAGGCCAAATTACGGGCTGGGCTTGACTTTCGCCGGACCAACCGGCCTTTGCAACTCACCAGCGAGACAGACTCGCGGGAAGGCCTTTTTTTTTTGTCTTTTCTATTCTTCCACTAGACTGTGGTGCTCGCCATGTCCGCAGCGCCGTCGTCAGATTCGCCATCCGACCTCCTCGTCGACGACGACCAGCCCGCCAATGACGACGACCGACTGACGGACGCCCTTCTCGACGACCAGCTTGCCGAGCTCGCCGACACCCTATTCCAAGAGTCGCTGTACTACGATGCTTCCACCATGGCTGGCCTGAACCCCTTGTCACAGGTACATGCAACCTGCTGCTGCATACCCTGAACCCTCCTCTCCTTTTTTTTTGGGGGTGGTTGCTCGTCCGTTCTCAACTCGTTTTCTTGGCCAGGCAGCTCTGAACCGTCTCCGGGCGTACACGCCGCCCTCGCTGCCGCTGTGGGACGCGCTGCCGGCTCACAGGCGCGCCGCCGTCCTGGTGCTCCTGTACGCAGACGCCTGGGGGGACCTGCGTGTCGTCGTCACCATGCGCGCCGCGTCGCTGAGGAGCTTCTCAGGCCATGCGGCCCTGCCCGGCGGCAAGGCCGACAACAAGCTCGAGACACCGTGTGAGTGATGCACCTACACCTCGGAAAAGAGCAAAGACTCTGTCCTGTTTTTTTTTTTTGGGGGGGCGAAAAAAAAAAAAAAAAAAAAAAAAAAAAAAAAAAGTCAAAAAGAAGCTCATCAACAGGCATGGCACGAAACAAAAAAATACATTAGACCAAATCGCCCGCCGCGAAGCCTTTGAAGAAATCGGTCTCCCCGTCGACGACAACAAGCTTCCCAGGCCCTTTCGCATCGAACCTCTCTGCCGTCTGCCTCCCTCGCTGGCGAAAACCCATCTCGTCGTCACGCCCTGTGTTGCCTTTCTGCATGCAGACGGAGACAGCAGGACGACCGACAAGGACGACGCCGACGATGACGACGGCGGCGCTTCCTCGTCGCCGCCTCCCCTCGTCGAGCAGTCTCTCATCCCCAGACTAGACGCCCGCGAGGTCGCCGCCGTCTTCAGCGCCCCCTTTTACAACTTCCTCAAGGCCAATGACCTGCCGCCTCGCCCGGGCCAGCAGCTGCCCCCCGGCCACTGGTACGAGGGCGCCTGGATGTCGTGGAAGGACATGCCATGGAGGTCGCACAGCTTCTACGTGCCCGTCAACAACCAGCGGGTCGCCAGGCCCCGACGCGCCAGCGTCCAGAGCAACATGGGCGAGGCCCTCGAGACGCAGCCCCAGCCCCAGCAGCCCCAGCAGCCCCAGCAGCAGCAGCAAGACGGCCGCTTCAAGGTCTGGGGCATGACCGGGAGGCTCCTCGTCGACGCCGCCCGCATCGCTTACGCCGAGAAGCCAGAGATGGAACACAACGAGTCCTTCGGCGACTACGAAATTATCCAGAGGGCCGAAGAGGACGGCATCTTCAAAGAGGCAGCAGCAGCCACCAAGCCTCCAAATAACGAGCCCGCCAAGATGTGATGAAATTCAGCGGGGGTTAACGGGTGGACGGTTCACGTGGGCACCGAGGCAATCAAATTTAGGATAAAAGCCATGTGTGCGTACTTTATCTCGCAACGTCATCCGCGATGTTTTCAAACAGGCGGCGTACATGAATGAAACATTCGGATTCATCGTCCATCTACCCAGTTCTAATCAGGACACACTTACACAACGCTGGTAACCCCCCAAACCAGTGCTCGTCCATATTGGCCCAGACCGCCCCAAGGCCAGCTTCGATTCCGTCGGCGTCCAGTGCGCCCGCCTATCACAGTGACTTTCTCTCTCAAAGGCGCCCCCCTCAAACCAGCATGTACCCCCTTGACCAGCATCCACATACTCTTCCATTTGGACCTAGACACATCATCACATCACGGCTCAAGACCCTCCTAATGCGTGTGCTCGCTGCTGCTCGAAGCTCCCGGGGTTGCCTCGTCTTCAGTGGCAGGCATTGTCCTTGGTGGCTGATGTCTGGTGACCAAATACGACATAGCCCAGAAACGCACCTAGAGAAACTGCAATCATGACCCAACCATTGTACGTCATGAAAAAAAGCCTGGGGACACGGGGCGCTTTCCGTCAGCTCGTCTTCTATGCTCACAAAGACAAAAGTCCCATCAGCAACCCACTTACATGAGCATAAATGCATAGAAGCTCTGGAGGCCGTACAAGGCGGCTTTGACCAGGTGGCCTTGCTTGCTGGCTGGACCTTGGTTTTGTCCTGGCGCGAGGAAGGGTGTTGTCTCAGTAAAATCCTCTTCACCGCCTGCACGTAAGGGCAAAAGTAGGAAACAAAGACGAAAAATCTTAGCATTGGCACAAGTCCCATGGCACAAGGGGAAATGAGACGCAATGAATATCGCCCAGAACCAAAACGTCTTGTTTCTGTGGCACCAGCAGCGGGATGCGACGTCATGAGAGAAGGCGTGAGTATACTTACGGGGCATGGTCGCTATCCGTCGGTCGATGCTGGCTTCATACGACCGTGACAGGGCGCGCAGGGCTTCGTAGCCCATGGTCAAGAGGACGACGGCAATTAGAGAGAAGAACAGACCCGGGGTGGTCCGGACGTGCCATTGTCGAAAAACGATGCACAGGTTGGTCGTGTCCCAGGTGAAGAGCATCTGCATCAAGTCAGCAGGGGCATCGTCAGCAGGGGCATCGTCAGCAGGGACTTCAATTCAGGTGGTCGCCGTGGATGGCAACTCCAAAGGAGGAGCAGGGGGATTCGTCGCCACGTACGCTCATGCTACACATGTCTCCGTGGTTCATGCCATCGTGGCCGCCGTGGTCCATAGCGGCGTGGGCGGCGTGGCCCATGGCAGCATGCGCGGCGTGCTCCATGAGTGAGCGGACTCTCGCGATTGTGCAGGACGATCTGGATCTGGATCTGGATATCAGGAGTCGGGGGGGCAGCAGCGCGATGCTGCCGTGGATGCTGCCGTGTAGCGTGGGCTGCAGCAAGGCTGGCTGTCGGATCGCTGCCGGTCTGGGACGGTTCCTTGGAACGTCAAAGTCAAAGCATTTGGGAAGGAAGAACTACGCAGGAGGGATGAAGGACAGCGACGGGTTGAAAAGCTGAGTCAGGTGTCGGAGCCTCGCTGGACGAGGACAAGCAAGGAGCTGAAGATTGAGCGAATTAACCAACAAACAGGCAAGAAAGGGCCTGAAACATGAGGGCACTTGCCATCTGATGGCGCCATCCGATAGCACTGACACTTGCCGCTCGAACGCAGCTCAGAACAGAGGGAAAAAAAGGGAAGGAACAGCAAAGCAGCGTTCCTGCCGTCCCCGGACCCCTGCCTGCCCCCTTGCGCAAAGTGGGGCTGTCTCCCGAACAGCAGTACAGTGCGTGGAAGGAAGGGGCGCTCGGGGACGAGACATGGGAGTATAGGAAAAGTTTAGTGAACAGAACAACGCCGTCGATCCTCGAGAATGCAAAGGTGGGAGAGTAGGTGCAAAAAAAAAAATGTCGCTTTGCCGGATACCTCGGGTCTTTGTCCAGCGCGAATCTGGCGAGGGCGATTGCGGAGGCGGGGGGGTTCGAGAGAAGGTGAAGCTGATTTGCTGCTGCGCCTTGGGGACCGTAGGGCGCAGCGCAGGTAGTGGGCGCATCCGACCTACTGTACTACTTACTGCTGTACTGTATTCTGCCTGTCTCATCCCGCAAACTCCATCGTGACGTGCATGTACAGACAGTATCGACTGTAGTAAATCCCTCTCACACCAAGACATCATCGACTGGACCGCGTTTTCCAGACCAAGATGCTGGGTCCACCTGTAAATCTGCCCAAATGGTGAGTCAAAAGGAAAAGTCTTTCCTGCCAGGCCATCCGCACTGACAACACGGAAAAAAAAAAACCACAGGCTTCAGGAAAACTCACACATGCTCCAGCCGCCCATTAACAACTACTGCGTCTACAATGACGACTTTACCGTCATGGTGAGTCCTGCTCCTTCTTTGCCTCATCATCCACTCGGCCCCCTTGTCCTGGGCTTTCTCTCTCTCCGTGTCTCCAGTTTCTCATGCTCTCGCCCTCGGAAAAACAAAAAAATTACAAAACGGACCAGATTGTCGGCGGGCCCAACGCCAGAACTGACTATCACATCAACCAAACTCCAGAATGGTTCTATCAGTACCGGGGAGCCATGATGCTCAAAGTCGTCGACGGCGGCGTCTTTCGCGACATCATCATTCGCGAGGGCGACATGTTCCTCCTGCCGCCAAACACGCCACACAACCCCGTTCGCTTCGCCAATACGGTGGGCGTCGTTTTGGAGCAGCGTCGTCCGAGCGAGTCCATTGACCGCATGCGCTGGTACTGCGGCTCCTCTTCGTGCGACGGCGTCGTCGTACACGAGGCCGCCTTCCACTGCACCGACCTGGGCACTCAGATCAAGCAGGCCGTCGAGGCCTTCAAGAATGACGACGACAAGCGCCGCTGCGCAAGGTGTGGCCAGATGGCTGACTGGGCTCCCGAGGCGGGCTCCATTCCCGATCCCAACCTCGTACAGTGAAGCTGTGAGGTGGGTTGTGTGGAATGGAAGCACGCATGTACGGAGAGGCTGATGAAGTGGGCGGACGGGATTGCAGAAAAGGGCCAGCGCGGCGGAATGGGGACGTGTGATGAAGGTTATGAGCATCTCGTGGCAACAAGGGGAGCCGGGCGTTTGACCAAACAGGTGATGGTTGTCTGTTTCTATTTCCAGCTCATTTTTTCCCCCAAACTCTCTCTCTCTCTCTCTCTTTCTCTCTCCCTCCAAGTAGGTATAACATATATATATATATATATATATATCCAAGACGCAAAACTTGAATACATTTCAGCATCATGTTCAAGTTGACCAAGCCTGCCATCCATCCATCCATCCTCTCCTCGCCCTCACGTCTCAGCAAAGCAGTACGAAGAAGGCGACTGCTCGACCTTGACCTCCAGCCTCGCCTCGTCCAGCTCCCTGCCGTTGACGCGAGCCCCAGCACGCATCACGTCCCCCGGGACCACGGGCCCGACGCCAGCCGGGGTCCCCGTGAGCACCACATCCCCCGGATGCAGCGTCATGACCTTGGAGATGTCGCTCAGGATGCGCGGGATGCGATATATCATCAGGCCCGTGGAGCCCTGCTGCCTCGTCTCCCCATTGACCTGCAGGTACAGCTCCACGTCGTGAGGATCCGCCACCGCCGTCTTGGGAATCACATGGCTCATGGGCAGGAAGGTGTCAAAGCCCTTGGCAATGTCCCACGGGAGGCCTTTTCTCTTGGCCTCGTCCTGTACGTTTCGTGCCGTCATGTCAATGGCCACGGCGTAGGCTGTCGGGCAACGTTAGCAACCCAACATAACACCAGTCAGTAGAGGTGTATATGATCAGTGAAGCCGTGAACGAAGATCCCAAGGCTGCGATGAGGCAATAATAATAATAACAAGAAATGAATAAGAAGAGATTTCACACACCCCGGATCGCCTCCAGCGCCGCCCGGCCCTCGTCGGGCCCCAAATCACGCACCACGCCGCCCATGATGAGAGCCAGTTCCACCTCGTAGTGCATCTTGACCCCCTTGGGCTGCAGACAGGGCCCCTCGCCCGGCAGCACGATAGACGAGGGCGGCTTGAGGAAGAAGAACGGCTGCTTGGGCTTCTGATTCGCCAGCTCGGCAATGTGAGCACTGTGGCCCGCATGCATCGACTCTGGTGGTTAGCCGGGCTGGCCTGGGCCGAGAAGGATTCGGGAGCAGAGAAGGGGAAGGAGAAGGAGACAAAAGAAAGCACGCTGGCGGTTAGGGGCGTACGCGTAGTTGCGGCCGATGCAGACGATTTTGCGGGCCTGTTTGACGGATGACGCCGTGGTCGTCAGGGACCTTTTGAGAACGAGCATCGTGGTGCTTTGCCCCTTTCTTTTTCTATTTTTTAATGCTCCCTGGATGAGAGAGTGCGATTTAGACGTGTCCGGGGGGGGGGGGGGGGGGGGGGACGCGACAGACGACAGCCGCCCGGCCGCCAATCGGCGTTGTGGGGTATCAAGTATTACCCATCTATATCGGAAAACGAAAAAAAGTGTAGACTTGCCGCTCTCATCATGGCATGCATGACATCGACGAGGCAGAGATCGACTCAATTTGCCCGATGCATCCAATTATATTTTTTTTTACTTAAAGTGCACAAGACAACGTCTTGCGTCCGAATAGCTACAGCTCATGACTACCGCCACAATGGTCTCTGTCCTGCTCTGCTTTGCCGATATGTGAATCCCCGGACATGCTCTTTCCTGTGAATGAGATTTTGAAAAGACAATGGTTGGGCACTTTTCATCACTATACCCAACGCTTCCACATTGTACATGCTTGACATGGCACCTCATCTCTCAGCTCTTTCCCACTTGCCCCTGATAAAAACGCAATGATGCTATACTCCCCGTCCCTCATGCTACATAGCGGTACATTGGCGACATTCTGCCCTCATCCGGTCTTTCTAAGTATTCGCGCACAATCAAATCTTCGATGCGCTTCTTGATGAGAGACACTTCGGGCTTGAAGCGGCCGGCAAGCTGCGATAGTATCTCGCTTACCAGCTGCGAGTGGCTGAGCTCTTTCCGGGACCTGCAGCATCCGTGAGCAAATGAGACAAGAAGGAACAAAAAAAAAAGAAGAAAAAAGGAAAGAAATACTGGAAGAAAAGGAGACGAGATAGAGGGGATTAGGGTATTGGAAGGAGGGTGCACGTACTTCATGATTCTCACAATGGCCGCATCGACAATGTGAGCTCTCGTCTGGTTATTCTTTTCCTCCGTCGTCTTCCTCTCTTGGCTGTCCTCCACCTTGGACACTGCATTAACGATGGGCGCCTTGATGCGCACCATCTTACTCTGGAAATTCGAGTTGAAAAAAAACTTGTCGCCAGCCTTGACGGATTTGGTCGGCGGATCTTTGGACAGGACGCGCGACTTGGGCGCTACAGCAATGGCCGTCAATGCTTTCATGAGATCCGGAGTTGATACGTTGGTTTTGGCCTGTATCTCCTCAAATGACAGACTCTGCCCCTCCTCCAGATCGTTGAAGAGCAGCAAGATGACCATGGCGTACGTTGGCACGTTGACCTCGTATCGTCTCTCCTTGGCCAGAGCTCCTGATTTGCCGGGAATGGCTGGGAAGGTGCACTTGACGTCCGCGCTGCCGGCGGTGCCGATCCACGTGAGCTTCCGCCCGTTTCTGTTGGACAGGTAGAACTGCTCGAAGCTGGCCTGAAGTCGCTGCACATCCGCCGGGTAGGTGCAGTTCACCTGAGGGCCGTCGCCAATGGCATTCTGCCGTCCCATGACGTCCTGGGGCCAGTAGTTGGTCGTCAGGACGCTGACGTTGAGCTCCACGACCTTGTCGCCGTCGCTAACGGTGCGAACATGGTCCCGGTACGTCGACGTGAGCTCCGCCGACGTTACAAGATCGCGGAACATGCCCTCAAATTTGCTGGTAAACTGCTGGCCCATTTCCTGCTTCATGCGCGATAGTATCTGCTTCTCCACGTCGTGGCTTTCCGATTTCCCGTGTAGCAGCCTGCGAGCCAGATGTCGTTGGTAATACGTCTGGAAAAGGTCCCGATCCGACAGATATCGAATCAGAACAACGGCCTTTTCGAGAACCATGTCGACCTCAGCCTCAGTCTTGCCTCGGATGCCCCTCTTCAGGTTGTCGTCGATGAACAGGGAAACGTATTCGGAGCTTCGAGAAAACATGTTGATAAAGTCGGAGAAGCTCTTGGTGATGGATAAATGGATCACCAGATCATTCTGAAAGCATGCCGTCAAGAGGTGGTCGAACTTGTCTTTGAGGCGCAGCACATCGTCGACCCATTTGATGGCCGCCGCCGTGTGCTGCGCGGCTGGATTGAGCGCCGCCTTGGCCTTTTCTGCTTCTGCGGGTTCCTCGCCGCCCTCGGCCAGCGCTCGGGCGGCGGAGAAATCCGTGTTCTTCAGGACCGTCTCAATCTCGAGGCCTAGCTCGACGACCCGTGCCTGGAGCATGTGCCGCAGGGATGGCTTCTCGGGCTCGACCCTCGACACCAGCCTGTAGAGGATGGACAAGTCGTCGACCTTATCATTGTCAATCATCCATTTCAACCCGCTGCCTTCCATGGCTAGGAAATCCGCAAGGTGCTTCACAATCATTTCTTGCTCAATCACCGTCAAAACCCTGGGGAGCGTCTCCGCCTCAATGGTCGTTTCGCATCTGTCAACTTCTTCGTTGAGCCGTCGCTGTGTGTGACTCAGCCAAGTGCTTGCATCGCCCTCTCGCAGCAGTCGCTGGCATTCCGCGCTATAGAAGGCTTCGCTGTTGCTGAGAAATCGAGGCTCGAAGCTGGTGAGATAGATCTTGTTACTCTCGCTCTCGTATCCCTGCTCGTGCAAACAGCTCAGCATTCGGCTGCAGCTCCGAATCAGGTTCCTGTCAATGACGTCGCCCTCCCTTTCCATGTCTATCTGGTCCAACATGACCGAGATGAGAATGTCCAGGACCAGGCTGCGGGAATTCGCGTTAAGACATGACCGCAGAATATGGTCTCTGAAGAGAGCAATCGTGGTGGTGAATATCGGGACCCTGCTGGGCTCTTGCTGCGTGTAGCCTCTGTCCAAGTACATGAGGATGTCGGCGGTCATGTTCATGGACATGTTGTGGTCTTGCCAGGTATCGCGGAGCCCCTTGAGGAACTTCTCCCCTGTTTGGCGCCGCTCATTCACGGAGCTGGTCGAGTCTCTGTCAACACCAATGCTGATCAAGCTCTTGGTGACGAGAACCTCAATCTTGGGAATGACGTGCTCGGCAAACCACTGCTCCTCAAACTGCTTTACTCGCTCATACAGAACTTCGCCCTTCTTCTTCAACACGATCTTATACGCGGCTCTGTACAGTTCCTCAAACGAAAGCCGACCGCAGCTCTTGTTGTGAATGTCGCGCAGGGCCTCCTTGAGCATGTTCCAACAATCCTCGAATTCGGCGCCTTCGCCGGCGACATTGGGCTGTGCGTTCGTTCATACGGTCAGCTGGCTTCGGTCTCTTTTCTGTTTTTGACAGAGGGATTGCATTTGGCAATCCTGCTTGGGTCATTGTCAGGTTGCCGCGCGGTTGGTTGGCTCAGAAAGCAACCCGGGTTATCCAAGTTGAGGTTTCTCCGAACAAGTTAAAAATTCAAAACAGAGGTCAAATCACCACACAAATCGCCCAGCCAACTCACAACTTGAGTTTACGCTAAACACGTCCAGTAAAGCATGCAGAACGAGGATTTCCGAATGACAGCGTGGCCGCAAATACCATAAAAGAAAAGGCTTACACGAGTGATTCTGCGAGGCGGGCGGATGCGGCCAGCCCGCGCTCCAGCACCACCTCGCCCAGATATCATGACGGCCACTGCGGTCACCCGTCTTGTCTGAATACCCGCAAGACAACGATGAAGCTGGCCGTTTGGCTTGCACACAAGGTCGAGCAGCAAACGTTACAGCACAATTCGATTTCGGTGGGGTCGAGGATCGAGCCGCCCAAATCCCACAGTGCATCTGGGCTCGAATGGGAGGGGCGATGATGGGAAAAACGGGAAGGGGGAGGGGGGGGGTCTGGCGGGGTGATTGTACCGTCAGGAGAAGTTCGTTTCGAGAGGCAGGCAATTGTCTGCACAAAAGTGACACGGCTTCCAACAGAATGCACAGCCAGTACGAGGCGCCCCTCCCCGCCTCGCAAGGGATCCAAAGGATTGACAGACTCGAGCGGCTCGATATAGGGAATTGGATGCAAGGAACAACTTGGCCGTAAGGGCAGAAAGGCTCCAAGTCAAGCGAATTCTAACTGTGTGTGTGGACAAGTCTAGGTTGATTCTTTACTTCCGTGCCTTAGGGGCACGCCGGTGTCCCGTGACACTAGCACCAGCGTGACAGCAACCCTCTTGCAAGCTGGCACCGTAATTCATGCTAGATCACGTGCGTGAAGTCTGTCGGTGGGTACCAGACAGCTTCTGCACCACCACAGAACCCCAAGATACATACATGGACGTAGCGCCCGAAAAGCACCAACTAGGGACCGGTTCTTTGTTCTTTTCTACCTCACGTCCTCCGCCACCTGGGTATTGACAAGATGAAGCTCGTCAGGTATGCATGATGCGGTCATTGCGCAAGCAGTGATAGTGAACACGCCCAAATTCAAGAAAAGTGTCACTCACTCAGTGGATGAGACTGACTTTTGGCAATTTTTCAGGTTCCTAATGAAATGCGCCAACGAGACGGTGACGATTGAGCTGAAGAATGGTACGCCATGCCACGTCCTCTCCAACGGAGATCTGATACAATTTGGCTGACTTTCCTCCGGGGGGTTTTTCCCACTCGCCATCTATCCAGGGACCATTGTTCACGGCACCATATCTTCCGTCTCACCGCAGATGAACACGGCTCTGCGGACCGTCAAGATGACGGCCAGGGGCGAAGATCCTGTTTCTCTAGACACCATGAACATTCGAGGCTCCACGATTCGATACTTTATTTTGCCCGACGCACTGCCGCTCGACACGCTACTCATCGACGACGCGCCTAAGCCCAAGAATAAGGCGCGCAAGGAGTCGGAGCGCGCTGGCGGTGGGGGCGGCCGCGGCCGCGGCGGTAGAGGCGGAGGCAGAGGACGAGGTCGAGGGCGTGGATTTGGCCGTGGTCGGCCATGAAGCGGATCGAATCTGTGTGCGCGTAACGCGGAAGGAGCACTTACGTCGGGCTTCTCAGACCGAAACGGGGAGGGGTCTCAAGAACATTGCTCTCCCACGATGGGTCTGCATCATACCGGGATACTTTGCTCGCGATATCAGAAAATGAGAGAGAATCAGCGTGGCGAGGCCCAATCAAATGAGTGCGATATGGCAGAGGACCTGTGCTGTGGAAGCATCGAAGGGAGATTCCGGCTTCTGGACAGAAAGGTATCAGAAGGGGGTGGTTTCATAGTCGCATGGCGTTTTGGGATGTTTAGCCAGCACCACTGTACCGGAGATTTTTTTTCTCTTGAAAAACTAAAAAGAAACAGAGAGAGAGAGCAATGATGATGGACTCGTGACTTGGCGGGCAAAGTAATCGCCCAGAAACCACGCTGTCTGGCATTGATCAGGGAAGCAACACCGATTCCAGTGCTATCCCTTTGATACGAAGGACTTGTACATACCTTCAGGGAGAATGCCGGATTGGACCTTTGTCATGACGAGCAGTTGCCTGCTGCAAAAGGTACCATGTTCCAAGCTCTATGCCCATGTGAAGCAAGGGGAGAAAGCACGGCTTGAGCGCCTTCCTCATGATTCGCGGACCCCTTCCACCTTCTTGCGAGAAATTATTACACCCTTCCCTCTTTCATAGATGGCTTATTACCATATTTTTATTATGCGTACAATACTGAGTTTTTTTTTCATAGATGTTTTTTTTTTTAAAAAAAAAAGGTCAACAAAGTTGCCCCCCTTTTCCCTTCCAACAAACTCGTCCGTCACGGATCCCCGACCCTCCCTATCTTCAGGACCTTCAACTTCTCCCGACCAGCCGTCCTGCCGCTATCGCCGACGACATGAACGGTCCAGTCGGGTCCCAGACGGGCGATCCTCGCCATGACCTCGTCGGGCCTGTTGCTAGCACAGAGCAGCAGATAGGCGCATCCCCTGGGTGACAAGAGCCAGGGCAGGGCGGCGACCCATCTCTCCGTCGTCTCCATGCCGTTGGTGCCCCCGGCCCACGACAAGCTGAGCAGGTACGAGTCGTCGTCCCAGGTCGGAGGATTCTGATCGAGATGCGGCGGCGGCGGCCCCGGCACCTCGGTCGTCGGCACGTAGGGAGGATTGAAGAGCAGCACGTCGACGGCGGCGCGGCGGTACGCCGAGACCAGATCGGCCGTCGTCGAGCCCAGAAAGGTGCCGCGCGTGAGGGCACGGCCTGGCTCCGCGCAGGCCTTGCGGACCGTGGCATTGGTCGCCCGGCACGCAAAGGCGTTCATGTCGACGCCGGCGGTCAGGACGTGGTCGTGGCCGAAGAGGGTGGCGGCGTGGGCCGTGACAAAGGCCAGGATGACGCCTGACCCCGTGCCGACTTCCACCACCAGCGGCGCCGCCGACGTGCGAGGGAACGAGGCTTGCAAAAAGCCTGCCTCGGACGTGAGCGTGTCGAGGAAGAGAAATGAGTCTTCGGCTGGTTCGTAGACTCGCTCGTACGGAACGTGCGACGTATCTGGCGTGGGGAGCATTCTTGAAAAAAAAAAGAGAAGCCTTGGTGTCGTGGGTGAAGGTTATTTTTTTTTCCGGCTCTTCCTCCCCTGGTGATCACATTTTTTCTCTCATGGATTTCAAATCTTCGTGAGAAAATGGACTCCTTTTGATCAAGTTTTGGATTTTGTTGTCAAGTGTTGCCCAACGCGGGCGTGATTTTACCTAGTTGGAGAATCGACTTTCGAGGCGACACAACGCAAAACCCTACCAAGCGCAAGCGGATCCCTTGATCCAAATCGCCTCTCCAAGGACCACCACCATAAAAGAAAGAAACTTCCCTTTCAATACCATAAAGAGATGAAGAAGATTTAAGAGAAAAAAAAATTACAACACCACACACCCACCACCACCACCACCACCGCCCTTGTTAATCACCCTCACATCCACCCCCCAATCGTTCTCATCCGGCCCTCCCCCAAACTTGACCCCCCATCCCATCCCCTCCACCATCCTGATCACGTTCCTGTCGTACCAGGCGCCGCTGCACCGCGGACACGGCCTCGTGCCGGTGCGATAGACCCGCGGCTCGGGCTTGGTGCCCGCCTCGCTCGTCGAGAAGGTCGGACACGTGGAAAAGCCCATGAGCGGTGCGCAGGGGAGAGAGACGACGGCCCATTGGTGCCGGCACGTCTTGTGGTGGAAGTAGATGACTTGGCACATTTTTTGGCTTTTTTTTTTTTTGGTTTTATTGGTTTTTTTTTTTCAGAATCCTTCTTTGGAACTGTCGCTTTCTTCTCCTTTAGCCGCTTTTGTTGGCTGAACTGTGAATAAGTTGGCTTCTCTTCCTTTTTGGCACCTTTTGTTGGCTGAAGCGTGTCCCAGGGACGTTGATTGGAATCAGGCTTGGTATAGCGTGCAGAAGAAAATACTTGGTCACAGACGCGGGGAAAGAGAGAGATCAGACGCGTGCAGAGGATTTGTCAAGACAATTAACGCTCCTTCCCTTCTAGCTCCCTCAAAAAGTCACTTGAGAGTGAATCACCCACGCAGCACTCAATCACCGAGAGGGACTCCTCGGCCATCGACACATATGAATGAAAAAAAAAGTATATTATTCTAAAAATCCTTGGCTGATATTCTTTCAAATCAGCCCCGTCGCTAGTTGCCCTGCCTGGCGTACGACGCTTCGGTCGTAATGCCCCTTGTCCCGTTGATCCCATCTTCTGACCCGTCCTCAATGGCCTCGTCCTCTACAGACACAAGCTTGGACAGAAGCAGCTCCATTCTCTGCACTGCCATTTCTAGCCTCTGCATCCTCGCCATTGCCGGCCCCGCGCTGCTTTCTTCCTCGCTCGTAGATCCCCTCATCTTATGTGGGAACATGGAGTCCCGACGGGTTGCTTTCCGGACCTGTGGCACAAGTGCCTCGGCCGTGGTTGACCTCGTCAACTGGCGCCGGATCATGTGGTGTGTCATGTGATCGTCTGCGGCGATGTCGCCGTGCGTATTCTCGGGCGGCGGTACTTGGAAGACGGCGCGCATGTACCGAAGAGCAGAGAGCTGCCACTTTTGCCAGAACCACTTGATCGCTAGGGGGGATATTATCTGCCTGACGGTCCCGTGCGACGGCCTTAACAAGCGTCGCTCGGCCACGGCGATGATGAGAAGCAGCGGCAAATTGACAAGGCGGACCAGGAAAACGTGGATCTTGTGGAACCAGCGAGGGTTGACGATGAACTTGAGCGGCAGCAGGAAGAAGACAGCGACGAGGTTGAAAGGGGGTTGGTAGGCGAACACGGCGTCCGCCTTGACTCCTTCGAGCGTCAGGACCGCCTTTCGATATTGAATCTCGGTCGCGGCGTTTGCCGAGATGTTGCTGAACGTGTTGGAGAGCATGGAGACGAGAATCGTCAGGAAGAGGGTGTTGCCGAGAAAGGCAAACGCCACCATGAGAATCGGCCCCAGAAGCCAGTGAAATTCGGTCTGATAGTGGTCATGATTAGGTTTGCCATGACGGCAAGATTTACAAGGGCTGAGAGCTGCTGCGGTTGGTTGCTACGTACCGACCGCTGAATTCCTGTCCCGTCGAGTCCAAACCAAATGTATATCATCCACTTTGAGATTGTGCTGGACGATGTCAGTGTCTTGAGCCAAGCGCGATGCGAGCGAGCGTGTGCGTGTTGCGTGTGCGAGAACCTACAGGACTGGATGTGACCCTTGGCCCAACCACAACAAAGCCAGCAGGAATCCCAGGAAGCACCATGCCGACAAGGCGGTGAGGAAGAAAAAGTCTGCTATCATGGCCCGCAGGCACAGCAGGACGAGGTTATCTGACAGGAGAGAAAAGGCCACACGGGGGACCAGCACGGGAGCGGCCAGCGCCAAGACGCCGAATGCGTGTTCTCCTGTCCGGACATCGCCGAGTCGGAAGCCGTGCAGTCTGAGCACCAGGTAAACGAAGTAGATGCTCACAAAGGTAATGTCCAAGAACGACCACAGGTTCTGCGTATAGACGCTCCTTTGAGACCGGGGGAGGAAAAGAAAGAATTTCAAGTTTTTTTAGTTTTTGCCAAAACTTCGTCGACGAATATCAAAGGCCGGACCCGTGGGACTTTTTGGTCGCGAGACTTACCACCCGTGCGCCAACATGGTGGCAAATTGGTCGAGGCCCCAGCCAAAGGCGAAGACGGCAAAGGCCACCTCCAAGGCTGTAAACTTGCTCTTCTCCCTCATCAGCATCACTCCCACGTACAGTATCACGAGCGTGGCAAAGTGCATCTGTTCGAGTATGTTTCGGTTCCTCGGCACAATCAGGCGATACTGGTTGAGCAGCGGGGATTCTCGCGGATCGTACAGCGCAATCGGCTGCAGCTTGTAGTGGTCAGGAATGATGTCCCAGTACGTGGAAGGGGTGTATATGATGCGGCCGTCGTAGATGGCCGACACGACGTTGTGACAAGTGCTGGAGCCGAGAAAGTGCTTGCTCTCGGTGAGGATGGCGACCTCGAGCGCGGGCAGGGTGCGGTTGAAGGTCCAGGACGTCTTGGCCTGAGCCTGCTGGCGAGTCCGGACTGGAGCTCCCTGAAAGGGCTCGAAGCCGGCAACGAGTATTCTCGCGAGGAGCAGGAGACCATCTGTACCCTCGTGGTCCTCGCCAAACCGGCGCAGGACGCGGGTGGCAATGAGCTCGCACAGCGTGGCACGGGTCCAATTGACGTTGTGCTGGCTCTTAGTGAGGGATTCCTCGAAGAGGAACTGAGCCCGGTTGACGAGCAGGCAGTAGACTGCAGGTAAGAATGAGTTATTTTGAGCTCGCTCTGACGAGGCGAGGAAATCAAACGGCCTATTCATGGGTTTCATCTTTCTTTCTTTCTTTCTTTCTCTCTCTGTTTTTTTTTGTTCTTTTTCCTTCTCTTTCCTTCTTGTTTTTTTTTTTTTTTTTTTTTTTAAAAAAACCACTCACTAATAGAAATATCCTCCAACTCATAAAACTTGTCCACCAACGGTCTAATAACAGACACGTTGATCCTCACATCCCTCAGCTGCTCCAAGCTCAAGTAATCCTCGACAACCTTGACAATGTCGCGGCGGATGCGATGAATGTTGGTGTACACGGGCAGCTGGCTGTAGGGATTGGCGTCGACATCGTGCGCGATCTGGTCCTCCGAATACAACGTGCCCAGGAGCGGACGACGCTCCCCGGATCGAGGAGCGGGCGGCGGTGGCGGATTGGACAAGACGACGGGCCGCCGGGTGCTGTCTGCCATGGGACGGTAAAACGACCGAGGTCCTTTGGTAACGGCCGGCAGAGGGTGAAGGCAGGAGAGAGAGAGAGCGAGGGAGATTGACTTGATGCAGGTGCGTCAGAAAGAAGGAAAGGCTTGGCAAAGTCGCATGTGCAGTACGAAGTACCGGGGCAACAAGATGCTGCGGGAGGCAGGACAGGAAGAGGGGAGCAAAAAGCGTATATGACATGTAGTAGCAGTACGTAGGTACGCACGTAGATACGTAAGTATGGAGGGAGTCGCTGAAGATGTGCATCATTGATGCAAAGTGACGGCTGCGGGTGCATGCGAATCCGTGGGGCTGAATTAGGGGGGGCGCACCTCGGGGCTGACTTACCTTACCGACGGACGACCTTGGCGATGTGCGATGCAGCAGCAGCAGCAGCAACACGAGCCATCAGATGGACCGGTTCGAGGCAATGAGAAAAACCAGATTTGGCGGGGAAATTACGTCGCATTCGGTTCACCGGAGGAGATGCTTATTGATTGGACAAGACTGCTTCGTCATCACGATCGATCCGGGGAGCGTTCAGCAAGCATGAAGCAAGCATTCAGCTACGTACCTACACATGTACGTGGTGTATACGGAGCGGTTGGTGTAGCATTCGGAACGAAAAACATGATTCAGTCACAGCTTGGCCGCCACCTCGCCAGCCTCCCGCGCCAGCTGCCACGCAAACTTGGCCAAAGGCTCTCGCGTCGCCGTATACTGCTTGGCCTTTTCGCTGCTCGCCTGCCTACGCGCATACCTCGCCGCGATGCCTTGACACACCCCCGCCAGCTTGAAAACATTAAACGCCATGCCCCAGCGAATGTCCGGCTGCGCGACGTAGCCGGATACGTCCGCGTACCACGCCAGGAGCTGTTGCTCTGTTGGTAAGCCCGGTGTCTGACCTGGCAAGAAGCCTTTGGAGAACATGGTCGTGGTGCCCGGGGCACGAGCCGTGTAGTAGGGCATGAGGAGGTTGCACAGGTCGGACAGGGGATGGCCTACCGTCGAAAGTTCCCAGCTATCGCCAACAACAACAAGACACGGTTAACACATAATCCCGTGAGTCCTGTGAAAGAGAGAAAAGGAGGGAGAGAGGAAAAAGAGAAGAAAGAGGGAGAGCGGAGAGCAGGTGACGTACTCCAAGATGCCAATGACTCTCGGTTCCGTCTTGTGAAACACCAAGTTGTCAATCTTGTAGTCTCCGTGTACCAATGTCGTCCGGTCATCCGGCTGCCTCTTTTCGTCCGTGAAGAAGTCGACAAGCTGCTCGAAATGCGGCAGACGGCCCACCTTGTCGCCTGTCTCGATATCTTGCACTTCTTCCTGCGCCATGCAAATCGTGCTCCATGTTTGAACCTGCCGGCCGTAGAACCCACTCGGCTTTCCGAAGCTTTCTAACCCAACTCTGGTGCGGTCTACGGCGTGGAATCGCGCGAGTGTCTCAACAGCGGCCCGCCACATGGCGCTTCTCTCCTCCGCCGTCACGTCGGGTAGCGAAAATTCCTCCATGATGCGCCCGTCCAGGTATTCCATCATGTAGAAGGGTGTGCCGATGATGGAATCATCCTCGCAGAGACAGTACGTCTTGGGCACGGCCACGTCCGTCTTCTCGAGCGCGTGCAGGATGCGATACTCTCGCTCGACTTTGTGGGCGGTTTTGGAGACGAGTTTGCCTGGTGGCTTCTTGCGCATGACAAACCTCTTGGCGGCGGCGTCGGTGACTTGGTACGTCGGGTTGGATTGGCCAAAGCCAAACTGCCCGTCATCGTGTCAGCCCCTCCTCTCTCTCTCTCTCTCTCTCTCCTTTCCTCCATGACATACCTGCTTCACGTCAATCGGCAGCTGAATCTCGGGCACATTCTCCCCGACGTATCTGCTGAAAGCCACCTCATCAAACGGTTGACGCACTCGCCCAGCCATCCTGGTTGGATGTTTTCCCTACTGGCAGTGCAGTGCAGTGCGGTGCAGGGATGAGAAGAGCCAGTCAGCATCGGGCAACGGACTGGCGACGATTGGCGTCCCGATCAACGCCCCCAAACACCCTTCATCGGTTCTGGAAAGACGCGGCGGATCCGACGGATTGCATTCGCGGGTGGAAATGGGGAGGGTTCCTTGCGTCTGCAGATGAGACCTTGAGCTCGTGTGGCCGTGGGAGATGACATTGGGCAGGAGGTGGTCTGTCTGCTCCGTAAGCTAGGGGAGTGTGGGGAGCCGAGGTCTGCGAGGTTCTGCGAGGTCCGACCCGTCCCCGCCCGTCAACGGTGAATGATGATTGAATGTCAAGAACAACGACGCGATAGCAAACGATGATCATCACTGATCCCGTCTGGTGACAAAAAATCGCTAATTGAAGTCAGACTGTTTTCACTACGATACCGCAAATGTCTGAGGCACCGACCTTTTCTTGTTTTGACTCTCTCTTACTTTTCGATGCGTTGCTTCCTTGACCGTTGATATTAAAAAGCACTCGAGACGTGCTGTAGCCCGTGGGCTAATATTTTCCTCACCCTCCTCATCCCCCTCTTCCTTCCCCTGCTGCCGCTGCCGCCGCTGCTGCTGCTGCTGCTCCTCTTCTTCGTTTCAACTCTGCCCCCCTCCCAAGCGCTTGTCTGCGCCTTGTGCCTCTCCTTGCCTGGCCTTCTCCAGTCGCCTCAGATATTTGGGTCCAACTTGAGGCGCTCTGACGAAACGCGAACCGACGGGCGAGAAAACGAGAGAGAGGCCGTCTTGCGGCACAGACAATTTTTAATTTATTGCCGGTCCAGCAGCAACAAAAAGGGGTGGCTCAGCATATGATGATAGCGTACAGGCATAAGTAGGTTTGGGGAAAATCCAAACAAGGCCAAGATGGCGACGAGAAGTGAAGAGATAATGATTGAAAGAAGAAATAGCGAAGAACAAGGGTATCCATCATTTTGAATCGTCCACGCATTCTGCCCCATACGGTAATCTCAGGATTACGCCCATCTATTCATAATGAGCTGTGAAATGCTGTTGCCAGTCCGAGTGTGTATAGAAGAAAAGTAAATCCAGCCTCCTCAAGGTGATTGTTCCCCTTCTGGGTGTTGTGGCCGAATCCCTAGCGAATGCTCGTCACTAGAAGGCATCTCACCTCTGACTTTCCGTCGCAGCAGATACCTCTGCCTGCCATCCCCCAACGAAACACCTTGTTCCCACGCAGAGAATTGCTCAAGAGACCCGAGACACCCAAAACAAGAAAAAAACCAACATGTAGAATTAGGGACGATGGGGCGAGAGGGGAGGGGGTGAGGAGACAAAGACAACCGGCCTGACGGATAAAAGGTGCCTTGCCATCGTGAAATTCATGAATTTACAGGCAAGCGAGCGAGGCCCGCCCATCACTGAGACGCCAACGTCTCGTAGCCGAGTCTCAGCTGTCGTCTTCACCTCCCTCCCCCTCTGAGCTTTGCGTTTCTGCTTTCGACTTCTTGGCCGGGGAACCGGGCTCCGTCTCGGACTTGCGCTTGTGACTCGAGGTTTCGGCGTTCTTGTCATCTGCATTGTCCATATCGTCAGGTTTTGAGCCGTCTTCCCCCTTTGCCTCTCTTTCCATGGCAGCAACCTCCTCGGCCGTCAGAAAGCGGCCTCCCGGCCCTCGTGGCCTTCGCATCGCGTGGTTGTGGCGTGACTCGTGCAGATAGGGCTTGCGGCCCTTTGACGTGAGACGTAATTGCTCCTCGAGTCGTTGTCGGGCCACTCGGCGCTTCAGAATGCGGTGGAATTGCTTGGCGTTGACATAGAGAGGTGACTCCTCAGGACCGCCCTGAGGCAGCTCAGGAGACTGGGGATGCTGCATGGTCTGTCCGGGAGCCATCTGAGATTGTGCGACGCCTGTTCGCCCTGCGCCATGGCTCATCAAGCCTTGGGCATTGGGCATGCCAGGGCTTGTTGTCACTTGGCTCATTCTTCGAGGTAGCTGCGACAAGTTGTTCATCCTCGGCGATTGACGGCTGTCCTTCTTTGAGCCATCGCCAATCCGAGGTGAAGTTTGAGGCATGCTCGGGTCCGACTGCATGTATGGGTAATTTGAGCCGGATGCAGCGGCAGTGGCAGCCATTGCTGCAGCTTGAATGCCAGGCATACCGTAGGGTACTTGCTGCATACCCTGCTGGGGCACGCCGTATTGTGGTTGATACATGTTCGGGCTTGTTCCTCTGCCTAGGAGAGCGTCGTCTCTGGGCTATGGCACTCACGGCTGAGATGAAGGAGCGTGAGAGTTCTCGCGACGACAACACGCGCGCGCGGCGGCGAACGAATGAAAGAGAGTCGAGAGATGTGCCCGAGATCAACCGAGCAGGGGACGGTATTGGAGCAGGCGAGCTGCTGCAGAATGTCAGCCCTCTAGCGAAGGCTGATGCTTGCACAGCCGACTTGGGGTTGGTCGGGCGCGGGCGGCTGGAACGGGCCTCCGCCTTTTGGGCAAGACAGCCGCAACGAAGCTGCCTTGTACAATAGATGGAGTTGGTTCAGGAAGTGTGGGTGAGGTAACAGCCCGCTGCAGTGGGAGACTCGAGAGATCGGGGCCTGCAAAGCCGAACCAAGGCACCTGCAGGTCAATAAGCTGTCGCCAGGAGGGCCTAGCTTGAGGTTACAAGACTGTTTGCAGCAAGACCCGGCTGGACTTCCGACCCCCCAGAGAAGCAGACGCGGTAGGTAAAGAAATGTGAGCTGCGAGGTCTAGCAGCAGACCGGGCCTATCTCGCCAGAAATCATTAGCTCTTCTGGCCGACCAGAAGGGAGATTGCAACGTGTAGCACAGCTGAATGGAAAAAAAGATCGCAAATCGGGGGAAGCCAATGGCTTGGAGAGGGAGAGAGGAAAGGGGGGGGGGGCGCACACTTGTGATGCGTTGGCAGTCACCTCATGCATGATGGGGAACTGCAGGACTCAGCACCACCGAGCCCAACTGCGCCAATCCCCCGAGCCAGACACAGGCACCAATGCAGCCCAGTCGTGGTGGTCATCGAGGCAAGCCAGGGCGAGGGGGAACAGCTAGCTTGGATTCATCCTCGAAGCTCAATACGACGAGTACTTGATGGTGGTGTTTGAGCGACTTCATGTCCCGATGGTGCAGACAGGCGTCCATCTCTCCAAAGCATGCGCCGTGGAAGAGATGTGAGAGGAACAGGGGG
>JMQE01001298.1:0-25620 GCA_000731825.1 Hypocrella siamensis | reverse complement strand
CCCCCCTCCACTCCCATCTGGTTTTGTGTCTTCGTGTGTACAAATTTCACCTAGGGACTAACATGACGTGTTGTGGCAGCTCTGACCGACTCGATCAAGGCTGATCATGGATTCAATATGGACAGCCGCAGCGTCAAGAATTTGCTGCAGACCATGAGTGACTTTGATGTGCAGCAGCGGCGCGACTTTTTGCAATTCACGACGGGCAGTCCCAAGCTTCCCATTGGGGGTGAGTTGAGAGATTTCCGGCGCAACATGGCAGCGGTGACGACGATTTTGATTGACAAGCGCTCAGGTTTTCGAAGCTTGACGCCCATGTTTACTGTCGTTTGCAAGCCAAGCGAGCATCCATTCACTTCGGACGATTATCTGCCCAGCGTCATGACGTGTGTCAATTATCTGAAATTGCCGGACTACACCTCAATCGGGACGATGAAGAAGCAGCTTTTCAAAGCGATGAAGGAAGGTCAAGGAGCTTTCCACTTATCGTGAAATGTGACACACCACACGATACCCTTACAAAGACGAGCGAGAAATCTCGCCACTGGCCCTGATGTGATTATGAACGGTGATTACAAAGATTGAAGTAAGCGACAAGAGCCGGTGTGCCATGCGTACTGGAGGGGAGGGAGAATGGTGTGATTTTCTTTGGGCGTCTCCGTTTGATATGACTGAGAGATGATAACTGATCTTGGAGATGGGACACCATCCCACAACAAGACAATTCAAGCTGAGGAATACGAGACCGCTACGCACACACACCAAGTAAGAAGAAAAAAATAAAGCGGAAACAAGCGTGATAGAGAAGCCCTCATGACTTTGGTCGCATGGAGATCAAAGAGGGCAAATGCTCATTCGAGTGTATACAATTTTTTATACAGCCTGGATTGAGGGGAAAACGGGATGAGAAGCGGAACGGCTGTGTTTGTTGTATTCAGCGTTTTGATGAAGCGGGCAAAGGTTCAGACGGATCAAGCATGACACTAAGGCATAGCTAGACGTTGTCCCACTGGGCGGCTTGCAATGAAAGTATGGACAGTGTTTGATGCAAAAGTTGTATGTGATGCGTGTCTGCTCTTGTGTTGTTGGATGATGAAGGTGGAGGGTCCAGAAGAGATGAGCCATACCAAACACAGTACAGCAAGTTACTACCGTACACGTATATACAGTATGTATGTACCTTTCCGCTCCCCATTTGCCCAATTGAGAAAATACACTTTGGATGAAAAATCCTAGAAATAGCCCTAGCCCTGCCCTACCCTACCCTACCCTAGTAGGTAGATATTCTACCTAGCATGTAGATAGCGGAACCAAACCAAGGTGAAAGCGCTGAGTATACAAAATTGATTGACTTGTCTAGGTTAAGTCCAAAACCGGTTGGCTCCGACAGGGAGGAGAGAAAACAAGAAATCTCGGAAAAGCGCTTAATATGCCCCGTATATAAAAATGAAAGAAATTGATTGACTTGTTTAGGTTTCGGTACAAAACCGCTTGATCTCCGACGAGGAGAGGGAAAAAAAAAAGAAATCCCGGAATAAGAGGATCTGACGGCCTCTTTTTTTTTGTTCTGGATGCGATTTATGCGCATCACGAAAGATGAGGAATGTCGTTGTCATCCGAGTCCCATATATCGGGGAGTGGCGGGGCCGGGTGGTCGCGCATCAAGCTGTCGGGGAGCATCTGGCTCTTCGTCAGGAGCTGAGAAGTCGAGGACGGCAGGGAGCCGAGGGAGCCGAGGGAGTGGAGTTCGGGCGAGGCAAGGAGAGAGTGCGGAAGGGGAGGGGGAGGCATGCTCGGTGCTGGGGAGGCGTGTGCTTGTGACGACGACGATGCCGTCGTTGCTTGGGAGGGTCGGATGCCTTGATTTTGCTGATGTAGAGGAGCAGGAGCAGGAGGAGTCGAGGGGACCGTTGTGTTCTCGTTGTTGTGGTTGGTGTTGACGTTGGGCGAGGAGCAAGTGGGCGCCGTCGTCATGTCGCTGTGGATCTGGGCGTCGAGTTCCAGTTCCTGCGACAAGGTCATGCTGCTTGGCGGCGGCGGCAGCAGCAGCAGCGAGTCGGGCGGTGCAAAGAGGGCGTGGCGCAGATTCCAGAGGAGCTGGCCCACGATGGCTGGCGGCAGGTAGGTGCAGCGGTGCGTCATGCTGCGGTGCTGGAGGGCATATCTGGACGCCGGGATCCATTCCTCGTCCCTCATGTCGGCCTCGGAGACTGGGTTGTTGAGCTCGTAGACCTGGGATGCGTAGAAGCGCTGGCCCTTTAGCGAGACGGGCAGGTCGGCGGCTTCTGCTTCTGCTCCTGCCTGGACGGCGGCCATGTATCGCAGAACGTGCTTCTCCAGGAGCCAGAACCGGACGACCTGGGCGGGAACCTTGAAGGGTGTCGTGATGTGGACTGTGTGGCCGGCGACGAGGGACGCCAGAGACGGGCTCGCCACGGGGAGGATGATGTCGGACCGCGCCGACGGGCTGGGCAGGGACTGGAGGACAGAGACGGGAACGCGCTGCGACTCGGGCCATGGCTGTGTCGGCTGCTGCTGCTGCTGGTGTAGCGGCTTCCGGATAGTTCGCGGCGCTGCTGCGCTCTTGGGTAGAGCTTGTTGCGGTGTTGAGGGCGCATGGTGAGGGCGCGGCGTCTGCGGCTCCTTGACTTCGCCCATGACCTGTTGCGTATTGGCATCGGCCGCGATTCCCGCATCGCCAATGTCTTCTTCTTTTTCTTCTTCCTCGACGTCTTCTTCTTCTTCATTGACGACGTCTTCTTCTTCATCGACAACGTCTTCTTCGTCGACAACGTCTTCTTCGTCGACAACGTCTTCTTCGTCGACAACGTCTTCTTCGTCGACAACGTTTTCTTCGTTGACAACGTCTTCTTCGTCGACAATGTGTTCTTCGTTAACAATGTCTTCTTCGTTGACAACGTTTTCTTCGTTGACAACGTCTTCTTCGTCGACAATGTGTTCTTCGTTAACAATGTGTTCTTCGTCGACAACGTCTTCTTCGTCGATAACGTCTTCTTTATCGATACCGTCTTCTTCGTCGATAACGCCTTCTTCGTTGACAACGTCTTCTTCGTCGATAACGTCTTCTTCATTAATAACGTCTTCTTTGTTGACAACGTCTTCTTCGTCGACAACGTCTTCTTCTTCGTCGTCGTCGTCCGAGTCTGGAATTTCGTAGACTGGCCCTGCCGTGCGGTTGGCGGTCTTTGTTGGCGTCGTCGCCGTCGTCGACGTCGCCCGACTCCATGTCCTGCTCTCCCTGGGCAGCGTGTCGGTGGTTGAGTCGACGCCTTCTTGGCTCTTGGTCGGCGTCGTCCAGCCGGCCTCGGTCGGACACGAGTCCTCAATGACCAGTGCTGACCGTTGGGCTGGTGACGAGAGCTGCCTCCTTTTGCTCATCCTCCGCTTTCCCGAAGGCGAGTCGTTCTGCTGGTCTATTGGTCCGTACCGAGCCAGCATTCGCTCGCTCGGCGATGGCAGCAAGCATGTCGCCGAGAGGCTCGCAGTGGTGCTTCGCTTCGCCGGTGTTTGGGGAATCACGGAATTCTCCCTCGACGCAGCCGTCTCCTTCCGACCGCGGCCGGCGCTGGGACTGCCCGGCTCGACGTCTCCGAGCCACGACAGAAACGCGTCGTCCTGTTCCTCCGGCTGCAGTTCATCATCATGATCCGAGTCGGCAATCAGGCCGGGTTGATGATAGCCCTTGCCGAGGAATTGAGTCAGGGTTTGCGTGTGGAACTTGTCAGCGCGAGCAGGCGCGTCGTTCAGTGTGCGTCGTCGGGTTGCATCTTGGCCTTTTTTCATCTTGACCACTTCGTCGCCCATGGTATGTCGGCGCTTCTGGGCCAAAGTACGCCCTGCTTGTCTTTTCTTCTTCTTTGAGACTGTCGATCCATCTTGGACAATCTCCTCAACCTCTTCCTCCTCCTCCGCGTCAGGTCCTACCTGCTGCTGCGGCTGGTTGCCTCGTCTATGTCGTGTGGTGTCTGTGGGCGGCTGGTTCTCCTTGTCGCCGTCAACCGTATCCCCCTTCTGATGCTTGACATGGTGGTCATCATCGTCATCGTCGTCGTCGCTCAGGAGGACCACATGATCCTCATTCGAGCCCGACACGAAGTCGAACTGGGTCAGGGTCTGCTGCTTCAGGCTCGGTCTTTGGTTCTCTAGGTAATGGCGGACTTGTTTCCTCCGAGCCGGAAACTGAACCTGTTGCAGACGCGGGGATGAGTTGTAAACCCGGTCCGGCCCTCGCACGCCTCGGGATCGCGTCTCGGGGGCCATGAGCTCCTCCAAAGAAGATGACGGTTCTGTTGAGCCTGACCTTGAGGCGATGGTTGCTGGAGTCAACTGATACAAAAGTGCGGTTGTGTACGCAGGGTCAATATCCCAGACGAGAGAGAGAGCTTTTTACGTGCAGCAGTAGTATGTGCGGTCGCGTAAAGTGCTTGGCAAGATTGGCAGGGGTAAACGAAGACGCGCTCTGCCGCATTTGAGCGGGCCACAGCAAACACTACCCCACTTCCCGCCTCACCTGCAGCTTTATTACGTAAAAAGCCAGATATGCACGTACATATGTACATACATACATAGTACCTAGTACATATATACATACCTAGTACATACATAGGTACATATGTACATACATATATATGTATTTACGTACTACTTATGGTCAGCCCATACACAAAAACTCAGAATCACCTGCGAGGCACTGTACTTGGCAAGACGTGGAAAAACCCCAAAAAAAATTGGTCGCCAGTCACAAATATATATACGACTTGGCTTGCCATCATCCGCGACTACCAAACCAGCATCGAGTATATAGGTACCTAGTAGTTACATGCGTGCTCTCGCAGCTCAATGACCTCTGTGTCCTTGCTGCGATGCATCCTCTTTCACACATTGTCCTCGCTTGAAAGAGTCGCCCCTGCTTCGCTCTATATGGCGGCCCCCTCTTTGCAACCATTTGTCGAAATCATCGGAAAGCAGCCTTGACGTCTGCCCTGGGCCACTCAAAGGGTACATCGCCCCCGTATACATCTGTCGTGATCTGCCCGATCCTTCTCTCCACCTCAACGTAGAACTTTTCACATTCCGACGTGACCTTGACCACCAGCGCACGGCTCAAAGCAGGGTCGTCGGCATCCCCAAAGTGTTTCTCCACACGCTTGCGCAGGGCCTCGATCCCCTTGCGAACCTCCTTGGAGTCAAAATTGCCCAGGATCTTGTTGAAGATGGTTTTGTCGTTGGACGGCTGTCGCGCAATGGCAGTCGGAGACTTGCCCGTTTCGATCTGAGCCTCGATATTCTCCAGGTATTCGAGCAGTTTCCCGAGCGGTCGCCGCATGACCGCGTTTAGATACATAGCCATGTGCTCGTGATACTCGGCGTTGGCCTGGTCCTTCCATTCCTCCAGCACCTCGAGACCACGTGTGTCCGTGTCCTCGAGAAAATGGTTCATGTTCTCGATGAGCAGGATGTGAAAGTTGAGAGCTTCCTTGTCCTCGGGATCCGCCGACGTGCTTCCCACCCCGACGGCCGGGTGTTCACGCGCAATCACCATGAGCGAGTCAAACATGCACTTGAGTATCCGGTCGTACTCGCGATCAATCATGCGTCGGAGCGCCAGGTTCGGATCCAGGCCACTGACCATGTTCTCGATGGCTGACATGAACGCCGGGAAAACGCGGAAGAAGGAGATGACGCCTCTCCTCTTGTTGATCTTGACCTTGGTCTCCTCAATGGCTCTGATTTGTTCCTCAACAAACCTGCCGAATCGTCCCTCCAGCAGGCCGTGGATTTTTTGCAGTAGTGTGTTGAGGTAGTCTTGGTTGGACTGGCTGATCTCGGACAGCTTCTTCTCCAGCACTGCCAACACTCCCGCTCCTTGCCTGATTGTAGCCTTCTGTCAGCGACCCGTTTCTGCCCGGCCCTCCCCGCTTTCCCCCTCGTTTGATATCGTAACTTACAAAGGATCTTGGGCAACCACCCACTCGACGAGCCGCTGCAGGTCCGCCTCGAGGAAGGAAAATATAATCTCCATGGAACGCGTCACCCGTCGGGCCAGGTCTCGGTCGGGTTCCATCAGACGATGGCGCTTCAAATCTCCCCCGCGTCTGTCTCGGGGAGCGCTGGAAGCAACGGCATCCGTGAAGTCGCCCTGCTCCAGCGTGGTTGCGTGGAAGAAGTCAATGATGAAATTCTGCTCCATCTCCACCAACGGCAAGAGGTCGTCCAGGACGCCGAGGAAGACCTCGTACGGGTAGCTCCTGCTGTCGGGGCCCGTCTTGGCCACCGCGCTTCGGCTGCTGTTGTCGGCCAGCGGCGTTCGCAATGCTCTCGCTAGCGTTTGGCTTCGCTTGACAGTAATCTTTCGGGCTGCCGTGGCCACGCCTTCTTGCTGCTTTTCTGCCTTGTAAGAAAAGAGAAGCTCGGCTTCGTCTCCCGTCATTTTCCGCGCGTTTTTGCGCCAGATGCTGATGACATTTTGGAACTGGCCCCTGTATAGAGGGTGGCTCTTGTCTTGGTAAATCTGAATTAGGCGATTCCAATTCTCGAGATCGACATCGCGAGCGAACAGCATCAGGGGGCTGTACTTCCAGAGCAAGCCTCGCCCGGCGTCGTAGTGAGATGCGTCAACCTTCTTCGACAGGGCACCCTCGAGCGCACGTTTCGTGCCGGAATACGCTTCATCAAACTGCCGCGCCATGAATTCGATGAGCCGTCTCATGAAATATGCGCTTTCTTGAAGATACATCTCCTTCTTCTCCTGCACGATGCGCATGTTGCCGTAGTCGGAATTGAAAGCAGCATTCTGATCACTGCCCACATCCGGTCTTGGCGTCGGCTCGACACCGCCTAGTGACGGGTCAATCTTGATCATGGCTCTGAACAGCGTGATGAGGGCAGCCTCGACGTCCTCCAAGCCCCGATAGTCTTCCAACGGGGCCAAGCGCAGGGCTTCGAGGTCATCGGACGTGATGGCGCACGTCTCCAGCAACGACTCCAATTCCTTCTTGAGCAGCTTCTGGTTGGCTGTCTGAACTTGGAGGCCTTGGCCTTGCGCCTCAATGTAGGCAATGTCGTCCGAAAGTGTCTAGACGCATCCTGTCAGTTTCTTTCTTTCTCTCTCTCTCTCTCTCTCTCTTTTTTTTTTTTTTCAATTTTTCCCTCTTACGCGCCACCTCATCAACGGGCATAGGCGTGACTTACCGACAGCTCGACAGCGTAAAGGGTGAGTAGGTTGTCCAGCTCCTCGCATTCCCCTACGGCCAGGTCAATGCCGCGCTTGATTGCGGCTACTCGCTCGTCCTCTGCCTGAAATCGAGCCAGCCAACCACCAGCCTGTGCTCTATTCAACTCTCGTTCCAAATCAGCCTTCATGTCCTCCATTGAGTGCGAGCGCATCTCTTGGCCTGGTACCCAGCCGAAGAAATCCAGCCACTTGCCAAACTCTTCGCTCCTCTCGTCCAATAGACTAGGATCAACGCCCAGATTTTGCAGGTATTTAGCATCATTTCCGACGACGACCGATCGTCGTGGTGCTTCTTTGGGAGGTTCCTGCTTGGTCTCCTTGGTCTCCTCGACTTCTTTGTTTTGGGTTGGTTCGGCAACCGCGCCTTGGCGTGAGTTGGGATCGCTGACCTTGACCTCAGGGACTGATGCCGTGGTTGGCACAGCACTAGAGGCCCTTGGGGTGGCAGGAGTCTCAGCGGATTCAGACTTCAGGCTCTGGCGTGGCTCATCAGCCGACGGCAGAGACGCAGGTCTCGGTGTCTCGGGCGTAGCAGGACGTGGCGGTGCAGGCACTACACCACTTATTCCATCTGGTCCGTCGGGCTTCAATTGAGCGAGGCGCAGACGTTCGCCGGCACCGCCAGGGCGTGGGCGAAAAGCGGTCGCCGCCGATGCGGCTTTCCACAGCACGCCGGCAATTTCTCCCTTGGATTTCTTGTTCTTGATCATAGGACCTAAGCCAGGCCGGCTGTCTTCCTCGGGGTCGGGAGGAGGCTCTGGTACATGTGTCGCGTCGGTGGCCGCTGTCGCCGAATTTGCTTCCGAGCTCGTCCCAACTTTGGTGCTGTCGGATATCGACCTGTTCAGTGACGGCGCCCCAAGCACGGGAGAATTCTTGTCTTTGCTTTCTCCGCCCATCGGCGGCAGTGCTTGTCCGGCGTCCTTCCTCGGCGAGATGCGATCGGTACTACGCGGCGGTGGTACAAAGGGCTCCCTCCTCGCTGTCGGGCTGTTGAGGGGCGGCGGAACAAGGTCGCGATCTTGAGGCCGCGAGGGGTCCATCGGGGGCCTCCGCCTCTCAGGAGGTGGCTTCCCCTCTGCATGGGTCGCGGAAACTTGTGATGTGACAACAGGAGCAGGGACTGCTTCCTGTGGGGAATGGGATGCTTCACGATGATCACCAAACCTGGCAAAAGCTCCAGCTCCGTTCATGCCATTGCGAGAGCGGGGAGGCAGGCTGGACGTGTCCTCGGTCCTTGCCGTCGTCGCCGTGACGAAAGAATTGGCCACGGAGTCTTGACTCTTGTTGGATTGATTTGTGTACCGCGCGCCTGGGCGATCTCTTGATGGATTAAAGTCAAAGCTCGTCGAAGGCGAACTTATCCCATTCTTGGGGGATCGCGTACTCGCAGGGCTTCTCTGGAACTGTGGAGTATCGGGGTCGCTCAGGGCCGAATGCGGCTGCGAAATGAGCGGCTCTGACGGTACATTTGAGGACAGAGTCGGGGAGGCGATACCTCTCTGGCTGGAGAGCTGCTCCACAGGAGATGGTCTCGATGTAGTAGTGACTGCAACGGCAGGCCGTCTGCCAGCGCCAAGTATCTGGTCCAGCTCTTTTTGATCGAAGCCAGCCAGCTCTGGTATCTTTCCACCCGTGTATTTGCCGTATATCTTGATGAGGCTGGCAATGAAGAACTTCTTTTCCTTGTCAGTCTGAGCCTCCCAAAAGTACGGCTTGCCCAAGGTGACTAGGAAACCAGTTTCTCCGCCCCATTCACGATGGTTTGGATCGACTGTCTGCCCAGTATACGCCTCGATGTGGCTTAGGTCGTCCAGATTCCATGTCTTGCCAACAGAAAACGTTCCGTTGACGTTTTCTTTTGATTTATGCATGCGAACACGACCAGACTTTCGGACGGCAACGATGATTGCGCGCGGCTTTTCGGCATCAGGGGTTCGAGCGTAGGGCGGCGGGGGGCTTGAGGGATAGGATGAGTACTCAGTGATGCGAATATGCGTGATGTAGGTCTCGAGAACTAGAGATAAGTATTGGGTTAGCCTCATGATGATGAAACGGGAGGAAGAGGGTGCGAGCATTGGTTGAGCCCAGCTGTCGGAGACGTACGCGATCCATCTGTATCCTTCTTGCCAAAACAGCTCTCTATTATACGGCGCTTTTCATCCTCGAACCGCTCCGCCCTCGAGGCGGCGGCCGCGCTGAGGCCAGAACCATTTGCGCGGTCCATGTGTGGCGCAGGTCGGGCGGGATCATGAGGGAGAGTCGGAAAGAGGGACGAGAGGGCGGAGCATGATCATCAGGACGGCGGCAGCGGCATCGAGGGTGGGGGGGGGAGAGTATTCGCTTTCTCCGATGGCCAAGTGCCGCAGCCGTCAAAGACAAATGCTTGCTGTCGATGTCGTCCGAATCGTGGGCTAGGTAGGTAGGCAGGCAAGTTAGTAGGTAATGCAGACTGTGCTGCTGCTGCTACTGCTACTACTACCGAACAAAGTCAGGGTCAAGATGCGGTTTGGCCCAGTCGGGTCACGCCAGTAATTAGGTTAGTAGTTTACCAGCTCCACGACACGGTGGAGCTGGCTCGGAGCCTGTGGTTGGTCCGCGCGCTTGCCCAAAGTTTTTTCCAACACATTACGTAGCGAAGCGCATTTATGCCACCAAATTTACAGCGTATAATATACTGCATTAAATTTACCCACCAAGCCGAACCACTCGCGGACAAGTAAAGGCACAGCACACACGCACGTACGGCAAGTACCTTCATGCACATGGATGTATGTGCAGATAGGTGCACATGTCCCTATATGCATGTAAGCACCTCAGACGACTACAGTACAAACACACTTGTGGTTGGTCGGTTTCAAACAGTTGGTGGATGGAGACAAGAGGTCTTGTAATGTACAGAGTACTCTGTACAACAATCAACTTAAAGAAGGCGGCCGCTTTTTTTTCGCCTCGGCACAACATTGAATCGAGATGGGCTCTATGTTGTGCCGCCCTCCTCCACCCGTCCGTCGGCCGATTCCATCCCCGCAAAATGCCCGATTTCGTCCGTTTCAGCCACCAGGTCTCTGCATGTCCATGTCCACCACGTCCATGTCCACGTCAACGGCCTCGTCCACATCCGAGGCTCAAAAGACCCAAGAGTCCAAGAGCAGCTTGCCACCGGCTCCATCCACAACATGCATCATTGTCTTGCATCCCGCGCGCCCATAACTGACATCTCTTCCCTCGCAACCACTCCTCCATCTTCAACTGCTCCGAGCTTTCAATCTGTTCAAGCATGGTAGCCCCAGCTAGGATCATTCCCAATGTAAGAAAGGACAACCATCCATCTTCGTGTCCTGAAATTGAGCCCTATTCACTTACAGAATGCTGGCTCGGTATCATAGGCGGCCAAGCGGGCTACGAGCTTGCTTCACTCAATTCAGTACACTCATCCGCCCTCATGCCCGTGTCATTCGAATCCAGACTATCACAAGACACCTCCTTCGCTTGTTCCCCGCGCAAGAGAGGCTGGACGCCGCAAATATGCCACCCCCACATCGGTTCGACAAGACCTGAAGGAGTATGCCTTTGAAATGGCAGCGTCTTCTATCCGCTTTGGTCCTGGCGTTACACAGGAGGTTGGCATGGATTTTAAAAACCTGGGCGCCAAGAAGGTTGCCGTCGTCACGGATGCCAATGTCAACAAGCTCGACGCCATGCGGCAAGTGAGAGAGGGTCTCTCCCGAGAAGGCATCAAATTTGAGGTCTTCTCCAAGGTGAGAGTTGAGCCCAAAGACAGCTCGTAAGTCCATCCACCAGGGCGCAAATTTGTTGCTCGGTCACTAGCATCCATCATGTCGCAATGTTCACCCTAATCTCTTTTCTTCTTTTCCAAGTGTCAAAGAGGCGATTGCTTGGGTTCGCCCTTACCAGCCTGACGCCTTCCTCGCTGTAGGTGGTGGTTCCGTCATAGACACGACCAAGCTCATGAATCTGTACCTCAACTATCCAGACGCAGATTTCTTGGATTTTGTCAACGCGCCTATTGGAAAAGGTCGCCCCATTGACAAGCCACTCAAACCTCTGATTGCTGTCCCGACCACCGCGGGAACCGGTAGTGAGACGACCGGCACTGCCATATTCGATTTGGTATCCAAACGGGCCAAGACCGGCGTTGCTCACCGGAACTTGAAGCCCACCCTTGGAATATGCGATCCTATCAACACGCGAACGATGCCTGCTGCTGTCAAGGCCGCCTCTGGTCTTGACGTGCTCTGCCATTCTCTGGAATCTTGGACTGCCATCCCCTACTATGAGCGTACTCCCCGCCCCACCAATCCAATAATGCGGCCGGCGTATCAGGGTGCCAATCCCATCTCTGATGTATTTTCCCTTCACGCCCTTCGCCGCACCGCGCGCTATCTTCCTCGCGCCGTCAAAGACCCGGATGACTTTGAAGCTCAAAGTGAGATGCTCCTGGCCTCGACTCTGGCTGGTGTAGGCTTTGGGAACGCAGGCGTACACTTGTGTCATGGTAAGCCCATTTGTTCTACTCACGGGCCTATTCCATCTCGTCGCGGTGGTGCATGACAATAACAAGACTGAATTGCAATGCAGGCATGTCATACCCCATTTCTGGACAGAATCCTGGGTACACTCACGCAGGCTATGATGTCCCATCGCCACTGATCCCTCACGGCGTCTCAGTTGCTGTGTCTGCTCCGGCTGTGTTCCGATTCACTGCCGCGTCCAACCCACGCAGGCACCTTGAGGCTGCAGAAGCGTTTGGCGTCGACATTTCGAATGTGAAGGAGGAGAGTGCAGGCGAGGTTCTTGCCGAAGCCCTCAAAAAGTTCCTCGCCGATCTTGGTGGCCAGCCTGCCGGTCTCAGGGACCTTGGATTTGGCAGCGAACATATTGATGCTCTTGTCGAGGGCACGATGCCCCAGAGACGTGTTTTGACGTTGGCACCGGGCTTGGACAAAGAGCTGCAGACTGAGAGAGAACAGCTTCGAGGGCTATTCGAGGACGCCATGAGTTATTGATTTTTTTCTCTCGTTTTTTATCATGTTGTTTGGGAGGCATTGGAGAAAGGCAGAAGTTGCGCGAGAGTCGTCATAAACGAATCGTCATGATGAACGGACAAAGACGTGATACCCACCATGGAGTCACTGGAACTTCTCAGGCTTGCTAGGTATCATTTTCTTCAAAACAGCAATCTGTTTGACCAAGCCTACTTTTCGCAAGTCTGTGGTGCCTCGGCGATCAACGCGTCTCTCCCCATGAGAATAAACGACGGTGTAATCTTGCAGCTCCTCTCCGGGCGCGATGTTCGACTTGGGTGATATTATGCAGTGTCTCCCAATCTTGGCTCCGCTGCCAATCTTGCAACCAACTTGTAAAGAGGTGCCCTCACCAATCTCTGTTTCGCCAGCTTCAATGACTGTCCCGACTTCGACTAGAACATAGTCACCAATAGCGACGCCCCCTGCTTTGGCCCTGTCCAGATCAGTTGGACGAGCTCCGATGTGGGCTCGTTCGTGAATGATGCAGCGTCGTCCAATCAAAACACTGCCGATGCTGGATTCGATTCGCGCTCGAGGATGTATCACGGTCTCTGATTGCATCGTGATGGAATATGTGCCCTGTAATATCGCATTGTCCGATATGGTGAGAGAAGACGAGAAATTGACCGGTGGCTTGGGGCCGCTGCGGTCAATAGCGGGTAGAATCGAGTGTCGTTTGCTCGACATGTCGATCGAGACTGCACAGGGGCCAGGACAAGGTGATCTCTGCTTTCCAGCTCTTCTAGAACTCGTCCAATGTGCTAGACGTAGCAGAGGCGCGTGTGGAGGATCAGTAGGAACTGATGGGGTTTAGGTTAGGTAGTAGCAGCAGGGATGATGTCATGTACTTGAAGACACACGTATTTCTGGCATGAGATCTTGTAACGGCTAGCGCAGCGGCTAGTGCGCCGAAACTGTGCATCGACCAACCAGATCGCTCCTAATTCTGACGCTTACATTGGACAAGACTCGCCGCCCAGGCGCAGTGACTGATATCTTGGCGACATCCCGACAACCTTTGACTTTTCTAGGTTTGACATTCCGCCATTCGAACGACAAAATGCTGTCCTCAAAAACGGCGCCCAGAAAGGCCGTGTGCATATCGCGGACTGCCGTTCGGGGTCTGGCCACCGTGCAAGATGGAACTCCCAAACGCACCTACGGCGGCCTCAAGGACCAAGATCGTATTTTCCAAAACCTCTACGGACGATCACCCGCGGACCTCAAGACTGCGAAGAAAATGGGCGATTGGCACAAGACGAAAGAGATCATCCTAAAGGGTCATGATTGGATCATCAATGAGGTCAAGACCTCCGGCTTGCGAGGGCGCGGCGGTGCTGGCTTCCCCTCTGGGCTGAAATGGGTAGGTTCACGTCCACGGCTTCACATGGTGGCGACGTTGCGAAACGCTGACTGAACCACGTTTGCCAGTCCTTCATGAACTTCAAAGACTGGGACAAGGACAACAAACCTCGATATCTCGTCGTCAACGCCGACGAAGGTGAGCCCGGGACCTGCAAGGACCGCGAAATCATGCGAAAGGACCCCCATAAGCTCGTCGAAGGCTGCCTCGTAGCCGGCCGAGCCATGAACGCCACCGCCGCCTACATCTACATTCGTGGTGAATTTGTTTACGAAGCTGCCGTTTTGCAGAACGCCATCAATGAAGCCTACAAGGACGGCCTTATCGGCAAGAACGCCTGCGGCTCGGGCTACGACTTCGACGTCTTCCTCCACCGTGGTGCTGGTGCCTATGTCTGCGGCGAGGAGACCTCCCTGATCGAATCTCTGGAAGGGAAACCTGGCAAGCCCCGTCTCAAGCCTCCTTTCCCTGCCGCTGTCGGGCTTTTCGGATGCCCGTCGACTGTTGCCAACGTGGAGACGATTGCTGTGGCCCCTACCATCTGCCGACGCGGAGGGAGTTGGTTCGCCGGCTTTGGTCGTGACCGAAATCAGGGAACGAAGCTTTTCTGCGTCTCAGGGCATGTTAACAACCCTAGCACAGTCGAGGAGGAGATGTCTATACCCCTTCGTGAACTGATTGACAAGCATTGCGGTGGTGTACGGGGCGGCTGGGACAATCTGTTGGCCGTCATCCCCGGTGGCTCGTCGACGCCCATCCTGCCCAAGAACATTTGCGACGAACAGCTCATGGATTTCGACGCCTTGAAGGACAGCCAGTCCGGTCTTGGCACCGCTGCTGTCATCGTCATGGACAAGAGTGCCGATGTTGTTCGAGCCATAGCTCGACTCAGTCACTTCTACAGACACGAGAGTTGCGGCCAGTGTACTCCTTGTCGCGAGGGCAGCAAGTGGACAGAGCAGATCATGTCACGACTGGAGCGCGGGCAGGGACGTGAGCGAGAGATTGACATGCTCCAGGAACTGACGAAGCAGGTAGAAGGACACACCATTTGCGGTATGTCAAAAAGGATCAAATCATCGACTCAGGACAAGATTGGTTGACTGACTCTATGACGTCTAGCTCTGGGCGAAGCTTTCGCTTGGCCAATTCAAGGCCTCATTCGCCACTTCCGACCCGAGTTGGAAGCTAGAATGCAAAACTTTGCTCAAAACAACGGTGGCTCTGCTCTGGCTGGTGGATGGAATGCCAACACAAGATCAGAAGGGAAGCTCGTATCGCCTGGCCAGTGAGTATCAGGTTTGTATTCTGTCATTGGGAGGATGGACGCGGATGGAAAGAAAGACGAAGTCATGCTCTGGACTGTACAGACCTAGTGGCTGGTAGCTCCGTACCTGCGTCTCAAAACACTTGTAATCTACCTGGCTACTGGAATGTATCAGTTTTTTCCTGAAACTTGATACTGAGAAATGCCCTTTTTCCACCAATGATGATGAATGATGTGACAAGACTATTCGTTGGCTCCATCTGTCCTTTTGTCATAAGAGGGACGCCTACCCTAGATAATCAGCCAGTAAACGTCCATCTGGTCCGGTATTAGCGTTGTTGCGACGGCCCCCCCTGTTCAACAAGCTATCCGTCAGGCAGCAAGCGGAGTCACGTCATTATTCCCGTGGAATTGACCATCTGAATGAAATTCGGCAATCTTGCAAAAGGGTTGAGCGTCAGGAGCCAACAAACGGCCTTGTATCGACGTGTTATTCTCTCTTTCCGAAATACATGAGGTCCGACAAGCCTGCCTCCCGTCGTAATGGCAAGATTTTTTGAAAAATTCGTCGCATTTGGGACAGATATTGGTATGGATAAATCACTTTGTCACTGTAACATGAAAAAACATGGCACGCCAAGAAAAAACACAAACACGGGCCATGACGAACAAATCCCACTCGTATCTTCGAGGGCCCTCATTCTCACAAGCTTGCCTTTTTTTTTTTCAACACCTCGCCGTTTCCCGCATCGATCGCTGAATCCCACTAACACAATTCCATTAGTCGGTCTGGAGCGTTTGATGCGCCTCGTCCAATCCATCTGTGTCATTCTGACCTTCTATCCCTCCCTGATCCCGACACTTGCCCCCCATCAGCCTGCCTCCTTCCACAGACGAACCGAGTTGGGGGTGCTCGAGCTCACAAGTCACCTGAACCTGACTCGTCGAGCGATCCGTCTGTTCTGGTGTCTCGGCAGCTTCCAGTCCAGCTGGAGCGCCTACGTGACTCCCGAGAAGAGCGCAGAGACATGGCTTTCCATCATGGCTGATAGCTTCTTCGGCCTGTTTGGCTTCATGGAGTCGGTAACCCTGCTCGATCTTTTTCGCATCAAGCATTTATCGTTCTTTGGCTACGAGGAAGCAGTTCGGATCGATACCCAGTCGCAGGGTCTGTGGCTCGCGGCTCTTTCCTTTGCTATCCTGAGTTCCGGCGTGAAAATCTCTCGTGCTTTTGCCGCGCCATCTGGTCGAGGCACGGAGAGCGCTTCTACTTCTGGCAAGACTAGCGATGGAGAGGACACTGTGGCTGTCGCCGAGAAGCGCAGTCTCGGGGCTGCAGTGGCTGGTCAAGAGGGAACAAGTCGTGAAATCGGAGGAGTGGCGAGAAAATTGGCGGCTGACGTATTGGATTTTGTCATTCCCGCTTGGACAACGGGCCTGGCACCTATCGATTTGGGCGTCGTTGGTGTCGCCACGCTTCTGAGTACCCTGTTGACAGGATACGCTGTGTGGGAAAGATGTGGCCGGACTATAGAGAGACAACGCACTTAGAAGGGCGTCTGAGAAGAGGCGTAAGTCACAGTGGTCTCACATGTGAGCATGCGTTATGAACGATTTGGCGCATTCTGGCCTGCAATACCTCCTGAAAATATGCAAAATCCGTTATGCAACATTCATACACAATATGTCATCCATCTTCAAATCGATAAGCCCGACAAGGTGGATCAATCCAACAAGGTCATTCGTATGCGAACCATTTCTCTTCAATACCTCACCTGCGGCCCAGGACGACAAATTTGCCAGTCTCGACGCTCAACTTCCATCCATCTTGCAACAGAGCCGCTGCGACGGCCACACGAAGTCGAGAGACTCCGCCAGCGCTATGACGGCCGAGTCCGGTGATGACCGTGAAACCGCCCTGCTCTCTCACTTTCCTTGCTCTAGCTTCCCCCAGTCCTTGCCACCAGTCCTCTACCCTTTGTCTTGCAATTCTCACACCGTCGTGGACGAGGACACCGTGCAGATCGACAGATGATCGCGTGCTTTGACCATCAACCCGCATGTCGGCCGCCGTCGATGCTGCGCTTTGCGCATATCGCGCCTGCTCTCGCGCGAGATCCTTATAGTAGCTGGCGGCTTGTCGATACAAGGGTGTCGACGCACCACGACGATACATTTGTGCTGCAGAAGCTTCTGCATCGCGACGTGCTTGATCGTGCCGATGTGCACGACTCATGGCATCGTCGAAGCCTTGCGTACGGAATCCCGTTGATTTCGAGATCGGCTCTGCTGGCCTCGGTGATTGAGCTTGCGCGGTCTGAGTACCACCCTCAATATCATTGTGCGGTAGGGGTGTGATACGATATGCGAGATCCAGCTTCTTTCCCTTAGACTGCTTCTGGAAGTGCTTATTGAGGAGCACTGCAATGTCGTCGGCAAATTGGGGGATCGAGCCGGCGACTTGCACTATTGTCGGCATGAATTTCTCTGGAACATGACGGTATCTCTTAGCCAACGTCTCGGCTGTCTCTTTTCCCTCGACGTCTTGTGTCTCGATGCCGTGAGACATGTACTGGTTGAGAAGGTCTACTACCGTGACACTTTTTGACCCCTGGGCTTTGTGATATATGGGTGCCACCTCCTCGGAGCGGATGCCGAATCTTTCGGCGATGAAAGCAATCTCATTCTGGCCTGAGACTGAGTCAGCACAACGGACTAGATGATTCGAGCAAAAGAGCAAGATTTCGGCCGCCTACCTTGCGTACCTTGACTTTCCAATGATGCCCTTTGGGACGGGGTTCCACCACTCGAAGAGCCAGATTCTGAGGCGGATCCTCGCCTCCCCTTCTTCTTCTTGCTGCGCTTCGCCTTTGTCGTCTCGTCGTCAGGTGCGAAGAAGCCATCAATTCCTTTCATCTGCTGGCTTGTGGACTGAAGATACTGGACATTGAGTAAGTCGTCCAACGCAGACTGAAAGTCCCCATTGGCCTTCCTCAGTGAGAACTTGACATCAAATTCCTTCAGGTCGACAAACATGCTTTGCAACAAGAGCAGCTTATCCTCTTCGCTGTCCTTATTAAACGATGTCAGTCTGGGCGCAATATCAGGTGTCTCGAGTGAAACCGATGAGCCGTCTGTGCTGGACTTGTCCGTGGCATGAGCCCCCAACGTATGACGACTCTCGCTCGTCGTCGACGTTGCTGCGCGTTCGTGCTGCCTGGCATGTACATCTTGGCCAGAGACTACCGGAATGCCACTGGGATTGAAGCCAGACGACTCTTCGGACGGGACGTTGTGCGCCAGCTCTTGCAATGAATTTCGGGCCTTCTGGAAAGCAGAAGGGTCTGTGAGGTCAAAATCGCTTGCTATCGCAAGAATGAGAGTCTCATCGAGCAAAGTATGAAAACAATCCTAGCTGCGACATCAGTCTACGCTTTTTAATCATTGCGCGGAAGCCTTCCTGGCTTGGGTCAGCCGCACAGGGGCACGAAATGCTCCTGCGTCCGATTGTAGACTCACCACAAGCTCTTGGAGCAGCTCCGTCTCCTTTTCCGTGGCCATGACGCTCAGCTACAGCACTACAAGAGAATCTGTCTATCTGCGCGCTAAGCAAGGGATGAGGCCGACCAAAATGCAAGATGTTAGTAGAATAGGCATTGTCCAAGTATGCAAGTATGTGTGAATGTAAATCATTCGGGACTTTTTGAGATCACTCTACAATTGCGGGTAACACAGGGCACGAGGAAGGACATGGTTGCTTGATTGCTCACGGCTTGATTGTGTCACCAGGGCTTGCCGCATAATCGAATTTTGAAAAGATTTAGCTTAGTTTGGCGATAAGCTGTCTAGTGAAAGGCGCCGCCCATCACGTGAACGCCGCAGCAATCAACTCGGGTCGAAACGAGTCGATTCATTTGCATCACCGACACCGACGACCTAAACTGTAAGCAAACACGATCGTCCTGTTCCTTCGTGATTTTCATGAGCTGCGGCGGCTGGGCCTTGCGTTTGCTGGTGATTACGAAAGTGACGGCTGGCCGGTTAGGAACGTCACACGTCGGGCATCGGCGTCCATAAGTAATCTTTCCGAGAGTTGCCATGACGGCCAGGTGCACGCGTCATGATTGCATAGTGCAAACATGCAGGGGCAATTCAGCGGTCTACTCTGTGTTCCCAGGTCCGTCTGGGGCGTCGCAGAACACTAGCGGGCTGCGGCCTCTCTGGAAAGGCCGGTGCGCTAGCGGTTCGGGAGTACTCCGCTCGTCTTGCAGGTAGCTCTGACGTGGCATGCGCCTTCCCCAAAACAAGCTTCAGCGCCTTTTCCGTTCTTGAATCTTGAATCATAAACTTAGAATACATGACGAATACATGACGACTCCCACAACTCTCGCCCTTGCGTCTTTCGAAGAGAAAATCTGGTGCCTCATCTGCCGCCCATGATCACCCATTCGATCTCACCGCCATTGTATGTGACCCGACTAGAAATTAGGGACAGACTGAGGACCGACAATCCACGCCCACCTTCGATCATCCGCGGCTGCCGACACGGCTCGCCCGACAACTGCTGATGCTTCACCACGCCACCGCGCTTTTGGGAGCGGCATCAGTCCTCAATAGTGCCATCGCAACTTCCTTGCCTTACACTCCAAAACATGAAGCCGGACGATGTGCGTTTCGCGGCCAGTGTGGCAAGCAGAGCTTCTTCGGGAAAGAGTTGCCCTGCGTCGACAACGATTTGGCCAAAAATCCCGATGTCGAGTTTCGAAATGAGCTTGTCGAGCTTTGCGGAGCAGAATGGGAGGAATCTCCCGTGTGTTGCACTTTGGAGCAGGTAATGTGAAGCTGATATTGGTTCCGCTATGCACCTTTATCCAAGAACTGACACCCTCGTCCTCCCTTTAGGTCCGATCATTGAAGTCCGAATTGGACACCCCCAACACGCTGATCGGCTCGTGTCCTGCCTGTAAACACAACTTCTTCAACATGTTTTGCAAATTCACTTGCTCTCCTGATCAATCATTATTTGTCAACGTTACCGAGGCAGTAGCCAAAAACGATAAGCTGCTCGTGACCGAGCTTGACCAGCTGATATCAGAGGAGTACGGTTCTGGCTTGTACGACAGCTGCAAGGAAGTCAAGTTCGGCGGCGCAAACAGCAGGGCCATGGACTTGATTGGTGGAGGTGCCAAGAATTACCAAGATATGCTCAAGTTCCTGGGTGACAAGAAGCCGCTGGTCGGGTCGCCAATCCAGATCAATTACCCTGAAACGTACACAGAACCCGGTATGGGCCCGCTGGATATGGTTCCAAAGAGATGCAACGACGAGGATCCCGACTACAGGTGTGTCTGCGTGGACTGCCCTGAAGTTTGCCCCGAACTGCCTGCGGTTGAGGATTCGGGCTCGTGCCATGTCGGCGTACTTCCATGCCTCAGCTTCGCGTCCATCTTCACCTATTCTGTGCTCCTCTTCGCCTTCGCCACCTTCATGTTTGGTCATGTGGCCTGGAGACGATACACAGAACACCGCATAGAGAGGACGAGATTGCTGCACGAGACTTCGCATAGCGATGACGAAGATGAAGGTGGCCCCGTTTTCAACGAGGCGATGCGCGACCGGCCGACGAAGCGGTACTGGATTAATGATCGCTGCGACGACCTGTTCTATCGCCTTGGACATAGTGCATCACGCTTTTCGGGTCTCACCATTGGTGCGAGTCTCCTTGTCGTTGCAATTCTGAGCGCGGGATTGTTCAGGTTTGAGTTGGAGAAGAACCCGGCGCGTCTCTGGGTCAGTCCGTCATCGGCCGCGGCGCAAGAGAAGGCCTTCTTTGACAACAACTTTGGCGCATTTTATCGAGCAGAAAAGATCTTTCTTGTCAATGATACCCAGTCCGATGCGCCAGGTCCAGTCCTCAGCTATGAGACCCTCCGTTGGTGGGCAGAGGTCGAGAAGAGCATCGAACAGCTTGAAAGCGATACTTTTGGGAAATATCTGCATGATATCTGCTTCAAGCCAGTCAATGATGCCTGCGTTGTTCAGTCGGTGACGAGCTACTGGTACGCAAAGGGGGGTGTCATCAACCCGAAGACCTGGAAAGACGATCTTCGCAAGTGTGCTGGCTCTCCCGTAGACTGCCGGCCTGCTTTTGGCCAGCCCATTGATCCAAGTATGATTCTGGGAGGCTATGACGGCGATGTGGTCGACGCCAGGGCCATCACGGTCACTTGGGTGATTAAAAATCCGCCCGAAGGAAGCGATGCCCTTGTCCGCGTTGTCGACTGGGAGAACAAACTGCGCGATCGTTTGCTAGCCGTGACAGAGGAAGCAGCGGAAAGAGGACTGCGGCTCTCGTTCTCTACGGAAATCAGCCTCGAGCAGGAACTCAACGAATCCACCAACACGGACGCCAAGATTATTGTCATCAGCTACATTGTCATGTTCATCTATGCCTGCATGGCCCTTGGTACACCGTTGAGGCAAATGTTTAGGAACCCAGCACTGCTGCTCGTCGAGTCCAAAGTCACACTTGGCCTTGTCGGCATTCTTATTGTCATCATGTCGATCATGGCATCCATTGGCTTCTTCTCTTGGGTAGGTCTCAAGGCGACCTTGATCATCGTGGAAGTCATACCGTTCATCGTCCTGGCTGTTGGTGTGGACAATATCTTCCTGATTGTCCACGAATTGGAAAGAGTCAACACGAGCTGTCCTGATCAGATGGTTGAGGAGCGTGTTGCGAGAGCTCTGGGTCGCATGGGCCCCTCGATTCTATTTTCTGCCTTGACCGAAACTGTCGCCTTTGCACTGGGAGCTGCTGCGGGCATGCCTGCTGTACGCAATTTTGCTGCCTACGCAGCTGGAGCGGTCCTGGTGAATGCGGTTCTGCAAATGACCATGTTTGTGTCGTTCCTGGCGCTGAACCAGATGCGCGTGGAGGATCATCGATGTGAGATCTGGCCGTGGTGGCAGGTCAAAAAGGCCCGAGTTCATCTCAATGGCAGCAACACGTACGTCGGAGGAGGCATGGTGTCAGAGATGGAGGAGGAGAGCTACCTCCAAGTCTTCATCAAGAACACGTATGCGCCCATTCTGCTCCGCAAACGTGTCAAGGCCGGCGTGGTGGCCATCTTCTTCGGCGTCTTTGCTGCTGCTCTGGCTCTGCTGCCCAGGCTCGAACTTGGGCTCGACGAGCGTGTGGCCATTCCTGACGGCTCGTATCTGATACCCTACTTCAACGATTTGTATGACTACATGGAGACCGGACCTCCCGTCTACTTCGTCACGCGCGGCGTTGACATTTCGCGTCGAGAACAGCAGCAAGCAGTCTGCTCTAGATACACCTCCTGCCAGTCGCTGTCGCTGACCAACACTTTGGAACTGGAGAGGCAACGTCCCGACACATCATACATCGCATCACCGACAGCCAGCTGGCTGGATGACTTTTTCCTGTGGCTGAACCCCTTGTATGAGCGATGCTGTGTGGAAAATGGAAAGGCGTGTTTTGCAGAGCGAGAGCCCGCCTGGAACACTACGCTCTCTGGAATGCCAGAGGACAAGGAGTTCATCGACTACCTGCACAAGTTCTTGTCGTCCCCGGCAGACGATACCTGCCCGCTCGGCGGTATGGCCGCGTACGGCGACGCAGTTGTGACCAATGAAGACGACACGACAGTGGAAGCGAGCCATTTTCGAACAGCCCATACACCGCTTCGCAGCCAGGCTGACTACATAAATGCCTACTCGTCAGCTCGCCGCATCGCCTCGGATATCAGTCGCAGAACCGGAGAGGATGTGTTCCCGTACAGCGTCTTTTACATCTTTTTTGACCAATACCTCACCATCATCCCACTGACGGCTGGCCTGCTGTCTGCTCTGGTCGCCATTGTGTTCTTCGTTGCCTCTGTGTTGCTCGGATCGGTGCTCACATCGGCGGTGCTGACAGCCACTGTCGTGATGAGTGTCATCGACATCATGGGAGCCATGGCGATATTCGGCGTGTCTCTCAACGCCGTGTCTTTGGTCAATCTCGTCATTTGTGTCGGCATCTCGGTGGAGTTTTGTGCGCACATTGCCCGAGCATACATGTTTCCGTCGCGGACGGTCATGGAGAGCAACAACACGACGCTGCGCGGCCGTGATGCTCGCTCGTGGACGGCTCTCGTCAATATCGGCGGATCCGTCTTCTCTGGCATCACCGTCACCAAGCTGCTGGGCGTGTGCGTGCTAGCGTTTACCCGGTCCAAGATTTTCGAGGTCTACTATTTCCGCGTGTGGCTGGCTCTGGTTGTATTCGCTGCTCTGCATGCGCTCGTGTTTCTGCCGGTTGCGCTGAGCGTGGCTGGCGGCAGCGGCTACGTCGATCCGGAGAGTGAGGGGACGGCGGCACAAGATCTGACGGACAGGAGGTGGCGAGCAATCCGAGTTCACGACAATAGCGATTCCGAGGACGAGGATTACTGAAGCAAGCAAAGCAACGCGACTTTATAAATTGCCCATTACGAATATTATGATTGTGGTTTTCCTCTAGTGTGTTTTTGGCCATGTACTCTTGATCCGTGATAAGGTGTCACTTGTTTTTTTTTTTTTTTTTGTGTTCTCAGATTGGGTCAGGGCATTGATGGCTATTTGGATACGAGATGGAGAAAAAAAGTAAAACTTGTACCAATTATGCCCATATTTTTTTTAACACCCCGAGACCCTCATCTGCCTACATGTTGATCATGTTGCGACGCTGCCACATTCTTGTCGCTCTGAGTGACGATGGGAGGGATGCTTGACCGAGCATGACCCGTATCCCCGTATCCGCATAAAAGAACAATAATAAAGGCACCTAAGGCACAGAGACTCAGGGATAATCCAGCAAAAGGTCTTCCACCGGTTGCGGCGCATCCAGGGTCGCATACAGAGCCTCTGACTCGGCCGCCCTCCTCCACTTTGAAGCACCCAGACCCGTGGTGCTGGTCCTGTGCACATTGTGCGGCACAGCGGCGGCGGCGGCGGCGGCGGCGGCGGCTCCAGCCCCGGCCCTGGCCAAAGCATGTCGTTTCTTGGCATCCAGCTGCTTCTTGGAGGAGGAGGAGGACCTGGAAGCCCCCTGAACGGCGGCGGGCAAGGAGGCAGACGAACTCGCAACGGGCGGACAGGATCCCAGGGCGGCCTTAACGCGGTCGATGGCCTGCATCATCTTCCGACCACATTCCTCCGAGCACTCCTGGCCGTCTCGGGCGACAAAGACGGGCAGATAGTCGTTATACGGGTTCCGCAGGTCTCCGAGCTGGGCAAAAGGCGTCTCTGCGTCATTGAGCCAGCTGATGCGGAACGGATGAGTGGTGTGCAGTTCGCGCGTCGTGGTGGTGATCCATGATGGTTGAGGAATGGTTGCGTCTGGGAGCGACGTCATCCTGGCCTGAAGAAAAGAACGAAAGAAGGAGAAAAAAAAAGCAGCGTCAGCGTCAGCGTCTGCCTCCATCTATGCCTATATCCCCAAGGGAGGGGAGGAGGGACTTGGCGCCGGACCCATGGAGGAAAGTGGCAAGAAGGACAAGAGGAAATGGAATGCTCACGTAGCCCTGGAACGCCTTGGATTTGTTGATGGAAAAGAAGAGGATGACGGACTTGCACTCGTCAAAGGCCTGCATGAATGTTGGGCCGTTTTTGGCCTGGGTGATCCAGAGGCACTGCGGGCACACAACACAAAAGTGTCAGTCAGTATGAAGTAAATGCTGAATGGCGAGTTGAGATGGGACAAGAGACGCACATCTCGTCGGGACATGTACACATTCGTCGTGTTGGACGATTTGACCAGGAAGAAGCGCGTTTCTATATAACCACCGTTAGTTAAAAAAAAAGATAATAACAAAGAGATGAAGAAAAGAAAAGGAATTAAGAAAAAGATGAAGATGTGATTCTTGCTTATGTGATTTAGTCTGCGGCGAAGGGCAAAGCCAAACCTTTCCTGGGAGCAGGTCTTGGTAAGACGTGCTGCTGCTGCTGCTGCTGCTTCTGCTGCTGCTGCATCTCCCTCATGGACGGCGCATGGAAGTCGTGCGAGCAAAGCGGACGAGGGTTAGCAACAAAAGGAGGATGAGGGGAATGAGGAGGGGGCGGCGGAGGAGGACGAGCAAGAAGCTCCTCGTCATGATCTGGTTCGTGGCTAGGCGCGGCACAAGCCTGAGGAGACATGCCGATGTCTGCGGCGGGGACGGGAGCGGCGGAGGATCTGCTGTTCTGGATCTTCATGAGCACCTTTGCTCTTTCTACCTCTAGACCCTTGAGCTGCTTGACAAAGGCGAGGATCTTGTTGCGGTGATTCAGGTCAAAGTAGCCCGTATACTCGAGCCAGAGGCGCACGTCTTGCTGCTCGGACCATGACGGCGGCGGCGGCTCCTTACGTGACGGCGACACTTGGTCGCTCGTCGTCGTCTCGCGGGACTTTTCGGACACGATGTGCGGTGATGCTTGCAGGGTACTTTCGGACCGGAAGTCGGCGGCGTAATGCGTGGTACTGGCGGATGACGATGACGATGATGGTGGCGGTGGTGGTGAGGAGCGGGTAGGCTCTGCTGGTGTCTGACAGTTCTCCATTATATGTGTTTTCCTGTGTGTGTGTGTGTGTGTGCGTGTGTGTGTTTGGTGATAAGCTTCCTTTCTATTTAGTCCTGTTGTCAAGGAGAGAAGGGGG
>JMQE01001297.1:0-25624 GCA_000731825.1 Hypocrella siamensis | reverse complement strand
GGGGGGTTTGGATGTGGAACAGGACGCACAGCATACGAGACGAGCTTTGGAATTTTTTTCTCAAGTCTTGATTCCTCCCAAAGGACGGCGCAAGGGGACACTTTGATGCTCCATCATCGAGTTTCGCCGGCCTAGACGATTGGATAGACGTTTTACTTATTTTCTTGAATAAGGCGTGCAATGAAGAGGAAATGCATGGCGCTTGCGGCTTCAGAGTTTTCCCCTTTTTGACACGACATGTCTATCGCCAGACATGCTCGTGGCAAGCCATCTGCTTGGATTAATGAGATGGTTTCTTTTTTTCCTTCCATCCTTTTTTTGTTTTGCTCTTCTTCCTTGTTCAAGGAGCAGGCCCTGGCATCGAGTCTCTGACATGAGGTGAATACCTCCTCTCCTACGTTCCAACTATCACCTGCATACGTATCTCGTATCTTCGAAGTTGGGGAACCACCAGGACACGAAGCGATTTGGTTCTATGTCCATACAAGCCTGTAAGTCTCGTCAAGTTCATCCGTCGCTCCCTCTCTCCCTCCCTCTCTCTCTCTCTCTCTCTCTCTCTCTCTCTCTCCCTCTCCCTCTCTCTCCCTCTCCCTCTCTCTCTCTTCCTTGTCCACTTGGCACTTGGCTCCGAAAAGTCCAAGGTACGTCCAGCCCCAACAGCTCCTTTCTACATTATGAAACGACGTGCGCCACTGGTCCTCTGCATGACCCTGTTTCTTTTCTCATGTCTCTCTCTGTTTGCAAACAAGGAAACGCCATGGCCTCTATGCTCGCTCGCTGCCTCTCAGCCTCACGGCCTGTCCGTACTTTTGCAGCTTGGTAATGAGTTGATCACCCTGACGGACGACATCCTGGTACTGCTTGTTCTTGTCGTCTGGGCGATTGGTTTCAATAACACCCTTGCCATTCACGCGGTCAATCGTGCACGGGATGCGGCCAGCTGCAATGAATCGAGCGAGATCCCTGTCGAGCATCAAAAATTTAGCGTTCTGCGCCTCCCGTCTTTGCCATTTTCCGGAATGAAGAGGGACCCTACCGATCAAGAAAGTCTACGGTCACGCCAAAGTCATTGGCCATGCTGTCCAGCCCGACAACGCGGTAACTCTGAAGCAGCTGCTGGTATGCGCGCAGGCGCATCTCGCGAATGAACCACGTCTTATGCTCGTGCAGGTACCGATCCTGGTTAAGAAACTGCTCCTCCACAGACGCAAGGGACTGGAAGAAGGTCTTATAGTTGCCGTTGTACAAGCTACTGACCAGCAATGCCAAGGGGCTGAAGTCGACAGCCAACTCAGCCTCGGGCTGCTCGGTACTTGATCCCAGGGTCGTAAGGTTGACGGCAGTTGTCGAGGCGCCCTGCGGGGCCTTATTGCCGACACTATCGTCAGCGCCAGGGCCGGCACTCAGCGCGCCGCTGAGGGCCAAGAGCTTGTCGTCTCCATCACCCATGATGGCCTTGATCTCTGGTGCATCGACGACCTTTGACTTGAAGTCAACGCGCTTCAGGGACACGGAGCCGGCAAGGACGGAGTAGATGACGAGCTTGGAGTACGAGCAGAGCTCATAGCTGGTAAAAGTAGAGAGAGAGTCGAGGAGAAGCGGGGCGGCGAGGTTGAAGGATCGAACCGTCAGCAAGTAGAGGCCCTCGTAGGCCTTGAGGCGGTTTCTGCGGTCCCAGTCACCACCTGACTCGACCAAGGTCTTGGCTCGCTCAATGTTCTTCTTGACTGATGCCTTGTCTCCAAAGAACAGACTCATGCGTATAATGGCGAGCACTAAGTCGATCTTGGTTCCAAGGATGCCTGTCGTATCGAATATGTCCTCGAATACGGCGATCGCCTTGTCCTGCGGAGGGCTGTCAGCGTCGGCTCTCGTCTTCCTCTCTGTTTTATAATCTACCCAGCTCGGCATACCTTGTCACCGACCCGGGCCCAGAAGTCTGCTCTTTTACCCTTGGCAGCCATGATTTCTGTGTCGCCTGCCTGCTCAACAGCCTCATCTTCCTCTTTTTGAAACCCGGCCAACTCCTTATCGTTGTCTTCCTTCAATTTGGCATACAGTGCCTCATCCCATGGCAAGTTCACGCTCGTAGTCGATTGTTTGGTGGCGACCATGCCGACCAAGCTGGACTTCCTGCTGAGCGGCTTTCCAGGTCCTGAAGAGCCTCCCTCACCGACGGCGTTCAAAATGCCCTCGATGGGATGCGCCAGGTACCGGTAGAACGGAGCCATCTGATCCTGGGCAATGGCATCCTGCAGGGCCTTGACGGCGGCCTGCTGTGCGATTTTGGAGGCATAAGCATTGGTCAGGGTGAAGACATGCTGCGACAGCGGCAGCAACGGCCACTTTGCGTACTGGGGATCTGAGCCCATGCTGGCAGCGGGAAGACGGAGCGCGGCGAAGGGACGGTGACTGAGCTGGATCGAGTATGCGTCGGCGCCGGATAGGATTGGAGGTCTGCCGTAGACCGCGTCGGGACGTAGTGAGCGGCTCCAGTCTGACGGGGTTAGCACGACTTGGAGGGAGCTGTGAGGGAGCTGTGAGGGAGCTGTGAAGAGGCTGTGATGTTGCACTACGCAGGCTGGAGCGGATGATGGGTCTGTCCTCTCTCTACCCCCCCCCCTTTCTCCGGCCCAAAGCCAAGCTTCACCAGGCTTCAGCACAACACGCAGCGAGAGCTTAGAGCCCACCTACCCTGAAGCCGAGAGCAACCCCACAATTCCACATCCCACTTCCGACGCCCCTCATCCCTCATCAATCAACTGACGATCCTTTTGCTGTATGCTTCGGCCCCTTCCTGGTCAGCTGCAACCGAAAAAGCCCTCTCTCCATCAATCAAGCAAGCATTGATCCGCTGCAAAACGTCTTAGAACCAAAAGAAAAAAAAACCTTCCCTCGAGGGACAGAGCACGGAGCCATTAATCATGCCAGACTCAAGCGATGAGAAAAAACAAGTAGGAAATTCTCACACAAACAAGAATGGCAAGCGACCAGCCCCGGACGATGGCCAAGATGACCTTCCACAGCCATACAATGCCAATTCTCTCCAGCCGGCCAAGAGACGCGCCCTCTCCCCGTCGGAGCAGCCGCGCAAACAAAAGCGTCCGGGAGCCCGAGCACGGATATCAGAAGCCGAAAGAGAAGCCATTCGACAGCGTCAGCTCGATCGAGAGCGAGAACAGGCCGCCCTGCAGGCCGCAATCTTCGAGCAAAGCCGAATGCGAGGCGTCTACGACGTGGTCAGGCAGCACTACAACAACGTGCCCGAACGGGGCAGGCAATGGCGCACGACAGACAGCAAGATTAAGGGCCTGCGGGTGTTCAACAACTGGATCAAGAGCTGTATCATCCAACGGTACTCTCCCGATGAAGACCACGAGCCTGGGTCCCGCGAGATGGGCCGCAGCAGCGGCAAGGAGCTCCTCGTCCTCGACATTGGATGCGGCAAGGGGGGCGACCTGAACAAATGGCAGCAGGCCCCGCAGCCCATCCAGCTGTACGTCGGTCTGGACCCGGCCGAGGTCAGCATCGATCAGGCCAAGGACCGCTATCGAAACATCACGTCCCGAGGGGGCCGGGGCGGAGGGCGCGGAGGGCTCAACAGGAGGCCGCCCGCCCGCGTCTTCGACGCGCGCTTTCACGTCAAGGACTGCTACAGGGAAAGCATCGAGGACATTGAAATCGTCCGCCAGGTCGGATTCGACCCCTCACCCATGAACAAGCGGGGGTTCGACGTCGTCACCATGATGTTCTCCATGCACTACGCCTTTGAGTCGGAAGACAACGCGCGCATCATGCTGCGCAACGTCGCCGGTGCCCTGAAGAAGGGCGGCCGCTTCATCGGCTGCATCCCCAACTCGGACGTCCTTGGCGAAAGAGTGCGCCAGTTCAACCAGAAAGCCGCCGCCAGCAAAGAACAGGCCGACCAGCAGCAAAAGCAGAAGAATGACGAGGGCAGCCAGAACGAAGCGCCCCCGCCCCCTCCCACCCCCGAGGACGGCGAGTTGGAAGAGGGCGAGGCAGAACCGACAGCCGAGTGGGGGAATTCCATCTATCGTGTCCGCTTTCCGGGGAAAACACCCGAAGATGGCATCTTCCGCCCGGCCTTTGGGTGGAAATACAACTTTTTCCTCGATGAGGCTGTCGAGGAAGTGCCGGAATATGTGGTCCCTTGGGAGGCCTTCCGCGCGCTGGCCGATGACTTCAACCTCGAGCTCCAGTTTCATCGCACGTTCCGCGAGATCTGGGAGGCCGAAAAGGATGATCCTGAGCTAGGATCCTTGAGTGAGCGCATGGGCGTTAGGGAAAGGGGCGGGGGGGCTCTGCTCGTCTCCGATGACGAGATGGAAGCTGCTAGCTTTTACATTGGCTTTTGCTTCTACAAGGTCTGACAGAGGGTTTTTTTTTTTTTTTTCACATTATCCCTCCTTCTCCTCTTCTCTCTCTCCCCCTTTTTCATTTTCTTCACAACCCCATTCCAGCATACAGGCGGAGAGACTTTCCCCATTGAATCAGGTAGGGTAAAGCAACATGATTTTCGAGTCGTGATTATCACTATGCCTCAAGGACATGATTGTGTTCCAAAAGAGCTGCCGCCCAATTACATGACATGTTTGAACAATCATGATGATGGTGAATATGTTTTTTTCTCTTTGCCATATTAAAGAGGGTATCTTCTTGTGCGACGCGTCCCGCTTCAACCAGACCTAGAACGAGACTCCCATCCATGCAAAGAAATCTTCCACCAAAAACTTCGGTGATCCCCTCGCTGTAGAAGAACACCTCTGAAGAGGACCAAGAATAAGAAAACGCATTAAAATAAGTAAAAGGCGGCCTCCCCGGCCCAAGCGATAGAGGATGGATCAACAAATGCTTCAAGCAGTTTGAGCAGAGCAAAGGCATGTGAAAATCTGCCAAGTCAGTTTTGACTTTTCTGCTTGCAGACTTGCAGCCTCACGATGCGTTGTACGACCGTCGCCATATGATGACGGCTGCGATAGCGGCGCACGTTGTCGCACCAAGAGCTAGATAGAGACTAGTACGATCAGGAGCTTCTTCTTCCGTCTTAGGAAATCCCAAGCTAGGGTTGGTCGCAGCCTCGGCAAGAGCGACGAAGAGCTCAGCAATACTGTTCCATGTCACACTCACATGCAACGGCATATTCATGTTGAGCAACGAGGTGTATTGGTCGGGCTGAAGCTCGCTTCGTTGCGTCGTCTTGTCCTTGTCCGCCTTGAGAGCCGTGTAGACCGACGGCAATCCATCCAACTGCGGATACCTGGTCCGCATGTCGACGATATGAGAAAAGGAGTCAGGGTCTGACGAATCATATGTGTAGCAAATCAAGTCGCAGGCATCTAGTTTCGACTGGTTATCGAGGATGGCGGGCTCCAGCTCCCCGAGTTCTTCAAAGATGAGGTAGACTTGTTTGCCTCCGGGGAGCTCGACGCTGTTGACAGCACGACGTGGTTTGATGGTAGGGTGGTAGAGCCCTTCGAAAGGTCGGTTCAGAAAGGCATCAAGAAGGCTTGATTTGCCGGCACCGGGAGCACCGATCAGATAACAGAGAACCACGTTCCTTTCGACTCTTCCGAGTCTCCTCCTTCTCTTGCGTGACTTTGTGATTTTGAGCGCGGCCGTGATGTCGTCCTTGACACTTGGTAGCTCGAAACCAAGGTAGGCGAGGTACTCAATCGTCGTCTTGGGTTCCAGGAACGTGGTCATACACCACTGAGCTAACCAGCCTTGTAGAGTGATGTGGCCGGCTTCGTTTCGAACAGTGGAGGAAGGAAAGGATGAATCCAACCAGGATGCTGGCAGGCCTGGTGTGGGCGAAAAGAGAGCCTCAAGCTCCTGATCGTTCAGGCCACCGTCGTTGTCTTGATCAAAGAGCAAGAATAAATCAACGAAGAAGCGGTAGCCAATGGGACTGAGCTCTGCCGAACAGTACTCGGGAACCTGAAATTTGGGATGCAAAAACTTGTCTTCCAGACTCAGACTATCGGTGTAGTGGTACTTGCGCAAGATGATCCAAATGGTCTCATGACGGCCCTTTTCGGCATAAATCTTGTTGAGTTGTAGAAAAGCGGATTGGTCCAGACCTCGTTCCAAGCGAGAGTCGGGTATCGTTTTGGAAATTGTTTGTTTGATGTTATCGAGATCATCGTTCGTCAAAGGCTTCTCGAAGCATCGAGCTTGGAACTGTTGCATTTCCTCGTCGTTTAAATAACCATCCTGATCCTTGTCACAGAGAAAGAAGACTCTTCTGAGAGCAGCGACACAGGCAGGCTTAAGCCGGCCCTCCTTGTAGTCGAAGAGCGGGGCGATGGGGTGGGTGACTGCCTTTTGACAGAGAAAGAAGACCTCGTTGACGTTTTTGTGTTCGCGGGCGCTTGATCGAATACACGAGTCAATCTCGCGAAACTCTGCCATGACGGGCAACATCTCCTCCTCGACGATCTGCGGTGTGTTGGCCTGGCCGGCCAGATCAGACTTGTTCGCACATAATACGACAGGGACGTTGACACCGAGAGAGCGGAAGTAGGGCATCCAGAACAAGGCTACTCTTTCATAGCTATAGTGGTCGGCGTAGACGAGGAGAATGACGTTGCACTTGCGAATCTCCTTGCGCAAGGTGGTCCGGTCTTGCGGTCGGGCAGAAGTATCGACAATGGTCGTCGTGACATTCTCGGGAGTGCCGATGCTTGGCGGGATGGTGATTTGCGGCAGGACGGCTTGGATTTTGCTGCTCATGAATTGGTCCTTGACGAGAGAGGCGATGAGGCTGGATTTGCCTGTGCTCTCATCGCCGCAGACGCAGATCCGAACTGAGACGGAAGGGACAGTCAGCATATGTACGATGCTCCCGGCTTCACTGCATCATAGAGTACCTGTGGCCATGGTGGCGTCGGAGCTGTGGTAGCGAAGCTACAGAGAAACCTCGGCGGCAGCAGCAACTCGCAGCAGGGCCATGCTCCCGGTGTGCAGCTGCGTCGCTATTTTCGAGATGCTTGATGGATTGGATTGCAGCGAGGACGAGGACGAGGACGGTGTGACGAGTCGGTATGGGCAGTTGTATGTATCTAGCATGTAGTTGCTAGTATGTACTAGGTAGGTAGGTACAGTGCACGGTTCATATGATAACATACCTCGTACCTGCCGGGTTGCCAGGAGTATTGCCTCTCTTGCAAATGAGACCCACATGCGACGCGGCACAATAGGAAGGAACCTTCGCAATACCCATGGATCTAACTTTAGTCAGTCACCTGGGCTTGCGCATGCCCCGTATACATGGTACGTTGATCATTGATCATTGATCATCTACAAGGGACTCGTCAGCCGTTGCTGTCTACAGACTTGCCATACTGCAGTGCACTAAAGCAACTAACTGCCTTGCTACCGTACGGCCCGTGTCTCGATGTCTTAATGTCTCAATGTCTCAATTGTCTCGTTTCGGAACGATGGCGGGTCTGCTAGCCAAGCAAGCTGCCGAGATTCTGTCTCTTGTCCCGCCCGGCCACACTTCACAAGATGCCAGGAAGGTACGCAGACCAGGCGTGGCACGGTATGGCACGGCAAAATGGACGGCGCTGAACCATTTCCGGGGATCTTGCTCTGCTCGTCTCCTGCGCCGTCAAACACGAATCCGCCGACATGTTTTCGAAGCCAGCGTCTCTTCCCGTTGCATATCCAATGCCCGCTGCAACGGCCAAGCCACCAAGCCCAATGAGCCACCCATTTATCGTTCACGGCCCCCAACTCGCAACAGTTAAATCACCTAGTTCCAATCAACCCAACCAACACCCCACACAATCACCTAACCCCCTCGAACCTAGCTCAGCTCCGGGTTGAGGATGCCAGGCCCGAGCCGACATCGTCGTCTTTTCGCGCTTCCCTGCCTCGATTCATCATCCCCTGGGCAACAAACTTTACCGACCCGGCGAGTGACCTGCTGAAAAGCCGAGAGAACCGAGTGGGCGTTGCGTGGACGAGCCGTCTCCGGCATGCCTCTTTCCCGTCCCATTTCACTCCGAATTAGAAAAGCAGACTGCTGCAACGATTTGCATCTTGAGCGCTGGGTCTGGAACATAGTTATGGGCTTTTCTCTTCGAGCACAGTCGCAATGTTGTACGTCTTCCGCTGGTTTCGGCACGCATCACCATCTCATGCCCTATCAACGTTCCTCAGACGGGGCCCTGGACTGACTATCAACATCGCAGCGTTCTGCCTCCTCCGCCACGATACCCGGTTGGAGGTCCATTCGGAGCATCTGGTGTGACCGGAATCGTGCCAATGATCGAAACGAACAACATACTCTCAAATCCGACAGGTCCTGAGTGGCAGTTTCTCGTGGGAGAAGGTGAGCGAGCCATGGTGCTGATACTATAGCCTACACACCCTTCTGACCCGCGCGCTTCTCAGGCCTCTACGTTCTGAAGGAGGATCTGCGCCTTGCTACCCCGCCACCTCATCCGTCCGAGGCTCCCGTTGTCAATCCGAACCCGCTGGCTACCAATCCAAAGCCCGCATCGGTTGGCACCAAGATGACGTTGGTCAGGCTTCAGTCTCGACCGCCGCCGCTCTTCAACGGAGGCGGTTCAGCAGCCCCGACTATGTCTCTGGGCGGAGCAAGTTCTAGCGTGGAGCAGTCCGGCGACTGGAGGCATTCAACCGAAGGCGGCATGGGCAGTGAAGACGGACGCACGACATCGGCAAGTGATGCGCCTAATTCAGTCACCCTGGGATCAACTCTCGTGTTCGGTGAAGGAAATTCACATCTGGTGCCACCGCATACCAGGGAAGGCAACAAGCGAAAGAAACCAAAGAACAACGTCACCAAAAGCAACTCGTCATTCATCTCAAGAGTCATCGTAAACGAGAGCATATCGAAACGAATGAGCGACAGACCAAGCAATGGCATCTTTGCCTTTGCCAACATCAACAGGGCCTTCCAATGGCTGGATCTTTCTTCACCAAATAAGGTGAGCGCCTCATTGTCGGTGAACTGCGAAGATGTTCGGTCGGCCTGCGAGACACAAATCTGATATGAAAGAAACAGCAGGATCATTTCACCAAGATTCTATTCACCAAAGCGCACTGCCTTTGCCACGACGTCAACATGGTGACCAAAAGCACATCTCACATCGACGTAATCATGGGGTTTTCAACTGGTGAAATCATATGGTGGGAGCCCATCTCCCAGAGGTATACACGCATGAACAAAAATGTGCGCAAGCGACCTGCCTATAAATTCATGTTAAAAAATTTTCATCCTCACTGGTTCAATCACGCGCTAACCGGGCTATTCTACAGGGAGTCATCAACAGTACCCCTGTTTCTCATATCCAATGGATGCCTGGCTCCGAAAACTTGTTTCTGGCAGCTCACATGGACGGCTCCCTGGTGGTATACAACAAGGAGAAGGATGACGCGCCATTCACTCCCGAGGCGGACGATTTGAGCATCAGCGGAAGTGAATTTGGAGACAGTCAAGATGGCGTGAGATCCGGTACGAAGATGCATATTCTCAAATCGGTGCACTCGCCAAACCAAAAGGCAAACCCCGTGGCTGCTTGGAAGCTCTCGAATCAACGCATTAATGCTTTCGCCTTCTCACCTGGCAAGCGACAACTTGCTGTGGTATCTGAGGATGGCACTTTGAGGTTGATTGATTATCTTCGGGAAGAGTGAGCTTGGTCCCTTTTTACAGGTAAATAAATATGGGGGTGCGGCTCTTTGCGCTGACTTTCTTGTTTGTTTTTCAGGCTTCTGGATCTGTTCTTCTCGTACTACGGAGGTCTGACCTGCGTTTGCTGGACACCAGATAGCAAGTATGTTCTTACAGGCGGCCAAGACGACTTGATTTCTATCTGGTCTGCAGCGGACTCAGCCTTGGTAGCAAGATGCCAGGGGCATCAATCTTGGGTATCATGTCTCGCGTTCGATCTTTGGCGATGCGATGAACGCACCTATAGATTCGGCAGCGTTGGCGAGGACGGTCGTCTTTGTTTGTGGGACTTTAACGTTGGCATGCTTCAACTCCCAAAGGTCAGAGAGGAAAGCAAGTCCTCCCCTTTGCCAAGGTGCTGACTGTATGTGACCTAGAACTCAGCTAGACAAAGAGGTTCCGTCTCTGGCCCTTCCATCGTGGCCCCCCAAAGCGAAACGGACAGTCCATTCGTTCATCGAATGAGAGGGAGCTCTGGGCTTGATGTGGAGGCGGACGAGGGCGGGATCACCCACCCTGTTGAACCAAGATCAAGGATTCCCATCTTGCCCCCTGTACTGGTAAGTTGTGTTGCCCACCTCCGAGATTCTGCATGCTTACTTTGATGATGGCATAGACGACAGTCATTGATTGTCATCCGGCAACTTGGTTGGATTTTACAGAGGAAGCCATCATAACGAGCTGCAAGGACGGTACGTTGATGATTCAAATTTGCTACCAATGAAGGATTGAGAGCTAACGTTGGTCCATGTCCAGGACACGTCAGAACATGGAATAGACCAGGGATTTATGCTTGACGGCGTTGCAGGCTAGACATGTGGCATTGATGCGAATGTAATGGAAGAAACGGCTATTCAAAAATCACAAATGGTGGACGTTTATTACATGGTAGTTGTAAACCAAGCGCGTAGAGCACATAGCGTCTCATGGTACTTGGAAGCCAATTTAGCATCTTTCTAACATACTAAACACCCCTTCCACCCAGCAGGGGACGTGAGGCGCTCGGTCGCAGCATGAATAGGCATCCGCATTCTGCACACGGGGACTGGAAATGTTACTTGGCCGTCGATGCTTTCATGTCGGAAGAATCCGGGTGTGACACCCGGCCCAGGGTGCGCGCACATGTGTAGTAGTACTACATGCATGCATTCACGTGAATAAAATGAGATGCATGGCATCCGGAACGAACCGAGACAAAGGCGTGCGCTTATGCACAAACACATCTCCAGTATCACGCAGTACATGTGTAATCATGTTTACTTACCAGCTACATACCTACCTACCTAGAAGGTAGGGACGTATAGGTACCTAGGTAGGTGCTGGGTACTAGTTGTTAGATAGCAGTCATACGGCGACGGCATGTGGACAAAAGTCAGTGTCCACGAGGACCTCGAGGATGAAGTGTTTCGCCAACTTCACTGAGACAAAAAGAGAGACAGAGCAGTATTTTCCCCAATCATAGCCTGTTTAAAAGACTTGCAAATCAATTTTGTTTCGTCGGCATGCACCCAGTGTCAAGAATTCAGGCAGTCATTGGTCAGAACAGGGTCGATTCGATTTTTTTTTTTAATTTAAATTGAGGATTCTTGTTATTGGCTCCTTCCGAGCCATGTTCGCTTCGCAAGCTTGCCTGGTCCATTGACGTGAGTTTTGGCGAGTTATTATTCAACAGGAAGAAGGAAGGTCACATTTTGAATGGCCAAGCGAGCGTGGGATAGGCATCTCTTTTCAAGGCATTTATTCGCATATGCTTTGCGAAGCTTCACGGCAGAGCGGAAGAGACACCACTGTACGCACGAGGCGTTTGATGAAGAGATCCACTAGGCGAGATCACCAAGCGAGTGGCGAATTGGCGTAGAAGCCTTCTGGAAAAATACACACACACAAAGGCAAGATCTTGAGACATGGATCACCGTGTTTGCACAGTGCGTCCGCCGGACGCCGAGCAAGCGTCGGCATAGAATAGCGTTGAGAGCAACAAAAGGCGAGGAAGGAAGGGGCTTGCAGAGCTTCGTGGTGGAGTGCTTCGTAGGTACCTGCATACATGCTCTAGCACGTCATGTATCACGTTTCTTGTAGCTGTGCCTTCTCCATCGCGCCCGGGACACGACCTGTCTTTCTACTTGTTGCATTGTTCATGATAAGTGATCTGCTACACGCCCTCGCATACATCCGCTTGTATGTCCAAATCCGCTTTTGTGCCATCTTCTTGCGTGGCGATTAAGCAAATTATGCCAAGTATAGAATTCCGTCAAGGCCTACCATCATTGGATGCAGATCTTATCTCCATCCTGGTCCATCATCTTTGAGTGGATCTAGTTCGGGCAGCAGAACTTTTCAAGCTCGAGTCTCTACGTCCGCGGCGGTGCAAGCTCAAAGTACTTGCTAGCTAGCAGCCCGCTTTTCTGCATCGACCACGGATAGTTTTGAGCATCCCTGGCATCGTCCGTGGTGAGGGTCAAAACTCGCCAAGATAAGACAGAAGCTCTAAGGGGGGGGGGGGGGAGAGAAAAATTAAAGAAAGAAAAGGGATGCGGCAAAGTGGCGCGAATAGTGGGCAGGGATGAGCCGGGAGAAAATTCGGGAAGGCAGCACCAGGAGACTAAGAAAGAGGATGACATGCCGGCCACGGCTGATGCAGCGTTTCATGCGTAGTGGTTTTCAACGGCATGTTGACATATGACATTGGTTCATATGCCACGCCATTTTTGCGGCTTGGCTTGAGGTTCTTTCAGCTTTAAAATTTTTCATTGTTTCCAGTGTCCTTTCGGCCCTCACCTGGATGCAGGGGAAGAAGCTGTCGATTGCCCGCCCACCCTGATGGAGCAGCTGAAGTCGACTTATCGGGCCAATAAAGAAGAGATCAGCAATCTGCAATCATCAGCATCATGCGGCCAGCGCCTGCCCACCGACCGATCCAGCACGACTCGTGTGCCGCACGTGAAGCTCTTCCGGCACGGACCCGGGCAGGCCATGGATGGATGAGTGCCTGGTCGCCAAATTTCGGCCACACCATGGCTCGAAACGGAGACGGCGGCAGTCGTCACCTCATCTTTTCCTTCCAAGTGCGTCGCTGTGCCGGCCAGCTAGGCTCGGGCCATGTGACGGAGTAGTTGGATTGGGTTACCAATCAGCCATCCGCTAGACGCAGAGAGACGCGCCAATCAAACGCCAAAGCTATACCCAAAGCTACATATGCTTGCTTGAAACACAGTCGCATTTGCAACACACCGCTCCTGACCGTACACAGGCTCGGCAGCCCGTTCTACGTTGGGAGGAGGCACCGAGGCAGCCAAGGGCATGTCGATTTATGATGCCGTCGAAATCGAATGCAGTCAGTCAGCCACTGACACTTTGGCAGCACGACTGCAGACGCGGTGCAGTGGATCGATGATCCCTGTACGGATCACTCTAAAGAACGGTTGCCGATCCGGGGTCTCAGAGGGCTTCTGCTGCATGACGCTACCACGGCAAGCGAGCAATTGCCAGATTGCCTGGCTGCATGCCTGGCTGCCTGCCCGGCTACGTACCGCTAGTGTGCCCACGTTCATATGTACCTAGTACCTAGTATCTAGGTACGTATCCTCTTTGCGCGTACGGACTACGTACAACCTCTTTCTTCGTTGAATTGCCCCTCATTTGCCCCCGCACACAACGGCACGGCCACATTGAGTAACGTCACATTTCTCTCCTTACGTCTCTCCTGGCGTCGGAAAAAGAGGGAGGGAAGGAAAAGGAAAGAAAAAGGAAAGAAAGAAAGGAAAGGAAAGGAAAGGAAGGAAAGGAAAGGAAAGAAAAGAAAGAAAATGGCAAAACACCACTGAGTCTAACGCTACGTCTCCATTGTCGGATCGTTATCGCATGATTATGCGACTGTGGTGGTCTTTTGCCTGCTAGTCAAGCCACCAACGTGCAAAGACGCACAGGGGTCTGAGGGGCCGATTCAAAGGCTCCATTCCGAGTCCGGTGGGCCCACTTCTAATTCTGGGCGTGCTGAATTAGTAGCACGAAGCGGAGCACGCGAAATCGCAGGAGGAAGCTAGACAAACAGGCATCTGGCTTCGTGAGCAGTCCGGCAGGGTTTGTGAGTCGAACCCTCGTCGGCCCGTGAAAAATTGAGGAGGACAAGGGCAACGAGGCGATTCGCGAAAGGGGGCGGGGCGGAGGGGAGGCAATCAAGCAAATCAATTCATTGAAATGAAAGGAGAAATGGAAAATTTTATCAGACCGATGCAAGGACAAAGCAGAAAGAAGCGAAGCGCAGCGCAGCGCAGTGCAGCAGAGCGAATTACGCGCAAACTGACAGCCCTGCGGTTTCGCATTGGCTAATTGCGAAGTCGCACTGTATACGGAGTCGCAGCCCTGAGCCAAACACCGGCAGATGTGTGCATGTGCGTGTGTGTGTGTGTGTGTGTGTGTGTGCGTGCGTGCGTGCGTGCGTGCGTGCGTGCGTGTGTGTGTGCCTGTTGTGCACCTTTGAGATGCATATCGCTGGCGCCACACATACCATCTTCGACTCGGTCCTCCGTACCTCATCGTAATCGATACTACCTATTTTACTTCTACCACGACTCCCGACTCCCGACTCCACCCGTTCCGCCGCCCGTTCCTGATTTAACTCGCCCGACTTATTAACCTGCCTTTTCTTCTTTCCCGACGTCCCAAGTTCCTTTTTCGAATGGTGAACTTCTCTCCCCATCCGATCGTCCGCGGTCCTTCATTCTCCGACAACCTGTCCGGCTCGGTCAACTCGGTCGACAGCCTCAAGAGACTATGCCGTCCTTCAAGCCATTCTCATCCGTGACGGGTCGCAGCAGTTACAGCCTATTCGACATACGGTAAGCAAGACGCCACGCGATTTGCCGGTCGCCATTTCACAGAGTGTGTGCCGGAGGAGGGAAAGAACAAAAACGAAAACGAGAAAAAAGAAAGAGAGAGAGACAAGAGAGTTGCGAGGAGACAGTCATCGACTTGTCGCTATACTCGCCGATCCACTTGTCATTTGACATTTGTTGTCCGCGAGTTTCGGGTATGCTGACGGCGCGCGTAACTCTCTAGGCTGGACCAAGACTTTATTGTCTTTCGAGGAAATGAACATGAATCCGCCGGTCAGCCCCTCAAGGGCGTCGTGGTTCTCTGTTTGTCGTCCCCCTTGCGCATTGAGGATATTCATTTGCGTCTTGTAGGCACCCTGCGCCTATTGTACGTTTCTTACTTGTCCTTGCCTTTCCTTCTGCTTTCATTTTGGGCAATCCTTCGATTGTTATCCCACAAGTTTCATTGTCGTCTTGCCATTATCCCAAAATCTCACATTTGATTTCCCACGCAGATGGACCGACAACAGATCAAGCGCTCCCGGCGTTTCAGCGCAAAAAGTTGACAAAGCGACTCCGATCCTCGACCATCGTTGGCAACCCTTTGTCGGCACTCATGGCAAGAGCATGATTCTTCCTGCGGGAAACTACGAGTACCCCTTCGAGTTCATGCTGCCAGGGGAGACGGCCGAGAGCGTGGAAGGAATACCTGAGGCCTCCATCACATACAGACTCAAGGCCACGGTGAGCCGAGGCAAGCTCGCGTACGACTTGCACGCCTACAAACACTTGCGCATCATTCGTACGCTGGAGCCCGGCGCTCTTGAGTTCCTGCATGCCATGAGCGTGGAGAACATATGGCCCAACAAAGTTGACTATTCTATTGTTATACCCCAAAAGGCCGTTGTTTTTGGCGGCATCATTAATATGGAAATGCGATTCACTCCCCTCCTCAAAGGTCTGGAGATTGGCGACATCACAGCCAAGATGGTGGAGATTCGAGACTGCTGGATTACAGGTGTAACGGGTCTCAGCATGCGTGAGCATCGGAGCGAGCGCGAGGTTGCTACCTGGCGCTTCGAGGTCAGCCGAGAGGAGCACTGGCAAGACATGATCGAGGACACTGGCCAGGAGGGCTGGACCATGGTCAAGCCGCTTCCCCTCCCGAAGCGACTTCGTCAGTGCATTCAAGACTTGAATCACCACGGCATCAAGGTCAGGCACAAGATTAAGCTCACTGTGGCACTGAAGAACCCCGACGGCCATGTTTCCGAGGTGCGTTGGCCAGAAAATCGGCTCTTTATTCCCCTTGACTTCTTGGACACCTTCAATCCTTATCTGTATCAAAAACTTGATGACACTGACGTTTGATTTTTTTTTCTCAGCTTCGCGCGACGCTTCCGGTCTCCATCTTCATCTCGCCAAACATTCCGTTTGACGAACAGGGAAACCTCGTCAGTCAACCCCAGGGCAGCGGCACGCCGACTGCGGAAACGGCGACTATCGCACCACCAGGCTATGGCCAGCACGTACTAGATCAGCTGTACGAGGACGTGGATGTGTCGGGTTTTCAGACTCCGGCGATCCAGTCCGGCGTCAGCAGTCCCTTCTATGCCCAGTCCAGGAGTGGCTCGGCCGAGAACCTGGCCGTTTTGGGCCATGCTGCGCCGATCGCGCCGGCGGCCTTGTCTTCACGGCTGGCAGACGTGTCGCTAGATCCCTCGCATCGTAATCGGTCTTACTCGTCCATGGCTTCTCTGTCCCCGTCTGGGATGGTGTCGCCGATATCGGGAGTATACGGCTCCGCCTCGCGATCTGAACCGCCCTCGAACAGTTTGACGCGAAGCAACAGCGAAGAGGATCACTCAGGGCGCAACTCGGCAGAACATGTCGACCTTGATCCGGTCGAGGAGTTTGCGGAGCTCAATAGGGTGCCCAGCTATGCCACCGCTGTCCGCACACCGGCGCGGGCTCGAGTCCAACCGGCTGCCGGTCTCGTCCCAGACTACGAGACGGCACTCAACGCGCCTCGCACTCCTCCGGCGACGGACGTGCAGATTGAGCCCCTGGCGCCCATTTTCGAGGACAGGAGCAGCGAGCACAGGAGCGGTGGCGGCAGTGCGTCCGTGACGCTTGTCCTGCCGGCCATGAGCTCGGGGAGCACCTGATGCGACTTGTCTGCCCTGTTCGTCGCTTTGCGGCCCTGCTCGTCGCTTTTGTGGAAGAGACCACGACACCTTAGCACCGACGGAGCACCTACATTCCCGTCCTTTTATTCCTCATTATCTCTTTTCATATGTCAATCCTAACTATACTACAATATTCCTTTTTTTTTCTCCTGTTTCATTCCAATTGGGGCGGCGGTTGGCTTTGGCAAATATCACGGCGTTTAAAGGGGGAAAGAATCATGTCGAGCTTCAATTTTTTTTTTCCTATTTTGTTCCTTGTTCTCAACTTGGGTACACTTAGTCGCGCGAGGGACACGGCAGCATTATGGCATATGGCGTTTATTGTGGTTTTGGCAGAGACGAGAAGCGGGGAAGGAAGGAAAACGGTCTGAGCCATGAAGAGGATACAAGGTCTGGCAGGCGAAGACGGGCTTTGGGTAGCTTCAATCTTTGAATGTCGGATGGTAGTAATGTGCGGATTATCATGCGGTGCCTTTTGTTAAGGAGTGCATTGCGCCTTCGGCTTCTATTTCGGTTCCGTGTGACGGAGCATTCATGAGGCGGCCATGCGACCGACGCCAAACCTCAAGACGAAGGGAGAGGACCCTGAATCGTGCAACCGCGGGGTGGCGCAGCGAGTAGCGGGCAATGGACAGCGTGCAACGGGCGGCGTGCAACGGGTTACGGGTTACAGGTTACGGGTAGCGGGCAACAGACCATTAGGCAACGGGGCAGCCCCCTTGTGTCAGGTTTTTGGGCGTTTGGGTGTCAACGGCAATCTGGCCAGGCATGCGATTGACGTCACCAACCCCCTCTCCTTCCGCCCCCCCTTCTCCCCCTTTCCCATCTGCTCAATTAAATTAGTGATGCACATGACGCCGATAGTCATGATGATCGTGATAAACCACGGCCATGGTGGTGGACTGCGGGCTTTTGGCGAGCTTAAATACCAACACCACCACCACCACCACCACCACCACCCTGGTCACTTTTGGGCCCTTATATGAAGCAATTCTCGAAGAGACCGCGACATTGATACCCAACCTCGCATAATTTTTACAATCGTGAGTCGTTTTCTCTCTCTCCCTCTTATTACCTTGAGCACCTCGGTAAGTACCAGGTAGTAAGGTAGCCAAGGCTGGCCCCCTCCTTCCCTTTTTTTTTCTTCTCCTTTCCTTCCCTCCCTTTGCCTTGGTTCCTTTGGGCGGGTGGCCTCAATGTTCTCTGCCCCTCTCAACCCCCTGATTCATGAAAGATTTTTTTTTGGCTGAACTCAGCCCGTAGATTCTGATAGACGAGATCAATCCTCTCACTCATTCCGTTACTGAGCAATGTCCACGGCGCTGCCTTCACGAACGGCCACGGGCCTCAGCTCACTGGGAGGCGATGCTGTTCCCGACTTCGATCCCAACACCGTAAGCGCGAGAATGCATACGTCAAACCGTCGTCTTGTCGTTTCGCCCGAGGGCCTCGCGCTGACAGGTGGCGTTTTCATTTAGACTGCTGGTCTGCTCGCGGAGCGTCTGCAAGCATGGAAGCACGCTTGCGGCTACCTCGAGGATTACATTACCGCCATAGAAAAGATCCATGGCAAGCACGCGAAAGAATACGAGAAGGCGTTGAAGGTGACTACTCCCTGATGAAGCTCAAGCCTTAAGCTCAAGCACACGCACACGCACATGCAGACGCCCGCAACTGACGTCTTTTCTTGCCAAGACAATCTCCAACCCTCTCCGCGAGGGCCATCACTTCGACCAGAGCCTCGGCGGCGTGGCTGGTTTCTTTGAGAACATGCGCGCCAACACGCAGTCGCAGATCAACACCAACATTGAGACGGAGAAGAGCCTCAAGGGCTCTGTCCTGCCCATCCTTGAACGCCTGCACAAGGAGATAAAGCACAAAGCCAAGGAACTCCATAGCGGTGCGCAGAGCGGAGCCAAGGAAGTCGAGAAGCTGCGCAACACGACACAAAAGCAGATTGAGCTCCTCGGCCAACAGACGGCCTCGTATGACTCTGCTGGTGGCAAGCTGACTGCCCTTGATGACCCTTATGTCGTTCACCGGGGTGTTCTGCACCGCCTCTCCAACCAAGTCCTCGCCGAGAACAACCACCACAACGACCTCATTGCCGTTCAGACTAACTTCCAGACGTTTGAGGCCCACGTCGTCGAGGTCTTCCAGCAGGCCATTGAAGCCTTCGTCCAGCTCGCCGGCGGCCAGGCTGACAAGACTCGCGCCCTGTACCACGACATGCTCGGCACCATTCAGTGTGTCCCCGCCAACTTTGAATGGCAAAACTTCACCCAGCGTAGCTCTGATAAGCTGGCCAACCCCAACGATCCTCCGCGCTCCCTCGACTCTGTCCAGTTCCCTAATATGGATCACGCCTCCACCAAACCCCTCATTGAAGGCTCTCTGGAGCGAAAGTCAAGGAATAAGTTGTCCTGGGGCTACTCTACCGGATACTACGTCGTAACACCAGCCAGGTGGCTCCACGAATTCAAAGACTCGGACGACCTTCGACAGAACCCCAAGCCTGAGCTGTCACTGTACCTCCCTGATGCCATCATCGGCGCTCCTCACGGCGATAAGTTCAACGTCAAGGGCAAAGACAAGAGCGGCACTGTGAGCTCCAAGCTCACGGGTAGCACCGAGCTGGCTTTCAAGGCTCACACCCCCAACGACGCCCAGAAATGGTTCCAGGTAATTCGCGAGGTCTGCGGCGCCACTGGGCCGGCCGAGGCGGACTCGCCGGCCGAATCTCCTGCCGCTTCTTCTCCTGCCACGTCAGCCGCGGTGGTAAGCCAGCCCACCGAGAAGGCTGACCAACTGGAGATGAACCCTCCTGGCCCAGCGGCTGGAGAAAAGACGGCTACGGCACCTGTCGCCTCGACGACGACTGAAGCTGCGTCTGCGCCGGCGGTTGGAGAGCATAAAGCCCAAGAGGCTGGGGTCATTGGCAGTGAAGCCGCACCGGCTCCTGTCGCAGTAGACGCCAAGGCGAGTACTGCAGTGTAGGGGGTCTCGCTTCAGAGTCGTAGACACGGCCCACGTGTCTGTCACTACCGGTCGCCGTTTTTCTTTTCCAAGACTGGAAGGGCCAATTCAAGAGAGGGTTGATGCAGACTAAGCAGCACGGAAAGGAAGAGGCGGAGTGTTTGTTTTATGAATTGCCATTTTTTACTTGCACGGCAGACTTTAAAAATCACCTTTTTTCTTACGCATCCGCCTAGCGCCCAATTTGTCATCGTTAAGATAACCCAACATCTAGCTTCCTTCAATTGGTTGAAAGCTCTGAGTACTTGTGAGCCCATTTTGTGTTGACCTCTAAGGTAATAGATGAGTGTAATCATTCCGCAGAGCGGGCTCGCTCAGCGGGTTCACGACGAAATCATCAACCTTTCTCACTCCAAAAGGCTGCGGCCATAGATAGCAAAATATCACGAGCCATTGTACTGCTGACGGATACCGTCCGACTGCTTGAAATCTCACATGACGGTTGCAACAGGATATAAAATAAATACAATGATTAAATAGGTACAATCCTACAACGTGATGGAGCAGGGGAGTATGGTGTCTTATCGTGCAGGATGTACATGGACCACATAGTTGGCTATAGAATCCAAGCATCTGGATCCGGTTGCGTGCGAGGTTCGAGAGCACACCATGATGAAGAAACTTGGCAATTGAATTCATAATCAGGCACCAAAGTGTCGACATCTCTTTAGATGTGAAACATGGTGAGAATTTATTCCCAGATTGCATTATGACTGTTCAATTTCACGTTGGACGTTTGACCGGTCACGAGTTCGCGCTTCGCAGCACTTTCCTTGTCATGACGTATACTACGTATCGCATCCTATTCGTGATGTTTGTCAGTAAACCATGTACGAATTAATGGGGCGACAACATACGAGATAGAGGAATGATTGTGTCAGTAGAAAGGTGCCTTGTCACAGGCGTTGTCATCAATGCATATGGCTAAGTTGACCGTCGTGATAAATTGTTGCATCATACAGAGAAATAGATGTTGGGAGAGGTGAACAGACAGGAGCAACTTACACCGTCGGCAAGGAAGCGCAACTTAAACTACGTCTGGTCCAAGTTAGCCTTGTGTTTCTCATCAAACAATGCATACCAAAGATGAGCAAACGGCTGAGTCAGACAGAGTAGATGCGGATGACTTGTCGTCGCGGCCGAAGCTCAGACATATGCTTGTCATTTCCATTCGCGTTCATCAGGCATAACAGCGTTGTCGTGCGCATATGCGGGCATCGGGGTCTACTAACTGATCGAGAGGATTCCTAATATCTGATGAGTAAGAAGCTTGATTTTTTTTTTATTTTTTTTTTTAATTTCTTCGTGCAGCGTGCGCAATCAGGAATGCATGAATGGTATTTGAAAGTAGTTTGTCTGCATCGGAAAACCGAATAAGACTCGTCATCTTGAATATCATCAGGTAGGCAGGTTTTATGACTGGACACGAAAAGCTGTACTCACCCTCACTTCGGATTTTGACGCAATCATCTACCAGGCATAAGCACGAGACACTATAACCGGGCATCAGTCCGGTTCATTCCTCGACCACGCAGCATAGAGAAATGGTGATGTCATGGCGAATCAGTGGGCGAGGTTTTCTAGGCCTGCCACAAAATGGCTTGTCTTGCTCATGTGTTTGTTTCGGAGCCCAGTGCCGCTTCATCATAATGGGTGCCTGCAATGCGCGAGATTGAGGATTGATGCATACCTTGTCCACTGTCTCTGGTCAAGTTAGCGAGAAATGAACCACGACATCAAGTCAGCAGCAGAAGAGGCGTTGACGTGGTCATTCAGAAATAGCCATTTAACATCGTCAAAGAACAAAGTCTCAGCCGGTAATTTCCAGCGTATATTGATAAAAAGAAAATGATCATCAGGAACCACGAAAAGTGCAGACCAGAGCGCCACCACGTACCATGATTCTTTCGCCGGAGCATCCATAGCAAAATGAGCTGACGTCGAGCGAGGTGGATTTACATCTACGGGCGGGCAGGCTCTGAAAGAAAGAAAGATTCGTCAGCACGAGAGCTCTTTGAGATTCATTTCGTGGTTTGCAAGGGCAAGTCTCATGATAGCGTCTTTCAGACTGACGTGTAAAAAAGAGTTTTCATTCCAAGAAGACACAAGGTCAAAGACTCTAGTTTGCGGTTTGTGTTGTCATCAAGGAGAAGGAGATTGATGTAGAAGCTTCGAAGGCCAGACTTACCATTTTGCGAAAAGGACTGCAATTTGTTGAAAAGACCGAGAAGAGGAAAAAAAGTGCGCTGGCGTGAAAAGCTGCAGGGGTAAAAAACCGTGCTTAGTGTGGGGAGCGGTGCGGGCTGAGTTATGTAAGCAATCACGGGATTTCGTGTCAGCAGCGTGACTGGAGAGTCCGGCGACTAAGGCGCGCAAAGCCGCATCTATCTTGCATGACGTCTGTTCTCGTAAATGTATTTTTAACCTCAAGCTTATCTTCTTTTCTTTTTTTTTTTTCAAAAGTCAAGTCTCATCATGCCTGAAATCGCAGAAGGTGCGCCCGCGATGTTCGTCAGGAAAAAAAGCTGCACATCACTAATCAAGACGTCAAGTTGCCCGCATCGTTTACTTTCTTCGCCTTCACCTGGTAGGCAAGAAGATCGTGAGCGCATCTGCCATTGACGACGGCAATGTCTTCGGCAAGGTGGGCACCACCGGAGAGGCTGTCGAAGCTGCGCTCAAGAACAGGAGGGTACGTACAGGCAAAGCTTTGCTCACTTGTGGCGGTGGTCCTGGCACTGACGACGCAGACAGGTACTTTCAGCAGGCAGCCAGGGCAAATATTTCTGGTACGTCCTGCAAGCAGAACCACGGTGACCGACTCTGTCGCCTCTCTCTACCAGCCACTCAATAAGAATTCGCACAGGATCACTTTGGACAAACTACCACACCTAGTCATGCACTTCGGAATGACAGGTTTGGACGCCTGCCCCATAGCCAGTTGATTCCGCTGCTGCGCAGACAATTGACCACATCGGCACAGGATGGATCCATATCAAGGGCGAAGAAACGGCCTACACGAATTACTACAAGAAGATGAAGGAAAATGAACGCACGCAGTGGCCTCCCAGATTTTGGAAGTTCCACATCACCACCGACGGCGATCCTCCCGTATCCCTCGCATTCACAGACGCTCGGCGCTTCAGCCGCGTCCGGCTCATCCACTGTCCTGGCCCCGATATTCGGAGCCACTCGCCGCTCAAAGAGAATGGTCCCGACCCTGTCGTCGACCCTGACTCGTTCACAGAAATGTACCTACGCGACAGGATGAAGGCACGCCACGTGCCCGTCAAGGCCCTCCTGCTGGATCAGGCCACCATCAGCGGCATAGGGAACTGGGTCGCGGATGAAACCTTGTACCATGCCAAACTTCATCCCGAGCAGTATAGCGACACGTTCAGCGAGGAAGAGATCAAGACGCTGTACGAGAGCGTTCGATACGTCTGTCAGACGGCGGTAGATAAGCTCGGAGATTCGGACCAATTTCCGCCGCACTGGCTGTTCAATTATCGCTGGGGCAAAGGCGCCAAGGACGCATCTGACACACTACCCAACGGGCAGAAATTGGCATTCATCACAGTGGGCGGCAGAACAAGCTGCTACGCGCCGGGACTGCAGGTCAAGACGGGCAAGGTCGTGCAAGGGGCCAAAGCCGAGTTCCTCGAGGCAAAGATTTCGCACGCGAAGAGGGCGCCGACCCCAACAGCTGATTCTGAGGCGGCGCAGCCATCGACCAAGAATAAGCGTCCACGAAAAACAAAAAGGGAGACCGGAGAGGAACCGGATGTAGAATTGCAATTGCCAAGCAGAAGAACCTCTGCCCGACTAAAGAAGAAGTGATGTCGACGGGCCCTCATAGGCTCGAGCTTGGTCGCAATCTTGCTGCAATTGCGCGAGCCGCTTGGCACACTTGGCATAGTACTGTAGCTCGTGCAACATTTCGGTGTGATTGACGTGATTCTCTTGAGCCCGCTTTTTTATTTTTATTTTTTTTCCTCTTTTGAATGGCCTCATCGCAAGGTTGACCTTTTTCCGTTGCAGTAAAATTTATGGAAGACAGAAAGAGTGTGTCGGAATTTGTTTGTATACGTCTATTGAGTAAATACAGTCATAAGTCGCTTCATCATCCATTTTTGATGCTCAAAATGCCTCTGGGTCCGTACACCATAGACTCCTGCCAAAATAGTGAAAGCAAGACCACAGGGCGTGTCTCATACAATCGTTCCCTCGCTGCCGCAGATCGGCTGAGGCATTGCTATACATTCTTCAAGCAGGGCTGAAACCCAAAGGAGATGCGGCTGAATTGAAGCGTTGCAATCATATGAAAGATGCAAACCGCGTGACGACATCCTGGCCGTCAAAGGACAGGGCAGCAACGCCAACAAGCAACGCCACGGATGCAAACCAACGCCGTCTTGTATTTGTATTTGCGCAAAGTCCACACCGATCGCAAACAGGAAATGTCGTGAAGCACATGCTTGAGTGTACCGTAAACATGCGATGGACGGCGACGAGTGTTACGGCGGGACTTCAACAGAGAAGCCGACGGCGTATCGGCAACCACTGCCATCGAGGTCAACGGGGATGATGCTGACCATGTTGTAGAAGCGTTGGCCGTTTTTTCTATAATTGACAACTTTGAGTTGAATCTCCTGACGATTTCGGATAGCCTGTCGCATTCGCGAAGGCTTTTTTTCGCAATGAGGCGACGGCATAGCCCTTGAGCTGGCATTTGGTTTCTGGAGGAATCGACAGTTTCGTCCCATTACCTCTGATTTGGAATACCCTGTGAGGTCACAGAACGCGTCCGTCACATACACGATGGGCTCATCAGGCAATTCAAGATCACACAAGATGAGCGCAACCGAGCAATCGACGGGTCCCAATGCAATTTGCGGGTTGGGTCGACCCACGAGACGAAGCTTTTGTTCATCAGTCAGTAAGGCTTTGCACAATTTGTCATCGTCATTGAAGCTCGCAGCTGATGTGCTTACCAATATATTCAACAGGTCGTAACCGCTGGCCGAGTACAGACCCGGAAAGAAGACAGAATTCGACATGTCTTGCCATCTGCTTCCGTCCCCTTGCCTGCTTGTGAGACCAAGACGCGGCTTGACACCCGCAGGTGGCAAGTCGTCCGGGATATGATGCTGTCGCCGAAAAGACAAAAATCGTTAGTACATCAGCGAAATGGGATATTGGTGACATTTCGAAGTTGGGATGAAGAATGACCACAACGTACATTTAAAGCCTGGACTTCCCAGGGATTCATGACTACCTTGATGTTTGAGGCCATATTTGTTCGGCTGTCGTCAAGGAAAAGCAAGAAGCTGGAAAACACGACGAGGAGTCAAGCCCAGATAATGGTCATACGAGGCGATGTAGTTGCCTACACAGAGAGCGAAAGAATTGAAAATCGAGTCGAAAATGCTTGGGCCATCCGAAGTCAATTTGGGGTATCTGGTTGGAAGATGGAACTGGCCAAGCTATTATTGGCCTGGGAGTTTGTAAGGCATCGTCATGGAGTCGCAGGGACGGGTGATAGATATCCAAATCGACGGAGTGGGTTCACCGGACGGGTCGCATAGCTCGAAACAGATCGATGAGCTAGGTAGGATTGCTGAAAACGACTGGCCGTTCCGGGTTCGTTCATCGAAGTAATGATGGGGAGCGCATTGCGCACGATGGATTGTGGGCGTTGTGACATTGGTAATTGGGCCAACCCGCTGGGTATGGCCTGGGCACAAAACGACGGATGATGACAGCCCGATGAGATCGCCAGCAACAATGGACAAACACGGAGATCGAGAGAGCCTGACGTTGAGAGTCGCTGCAGGGACCAAGCAAAGAGGGGGGGG
>JMQE01001296.1:0-25646 GCA_000731825.1 Hypocrella siamensis | reverse complement strand
GGGTTTCTTTGGTGGGGGCGGGGTTCCAAGTTGTGCTGAGCAGCAGACCCCACAGTTGAGGCACGGCACGGCACAGCACACCTTTTTTTTAAGTCTACTCTTTCCATCACTGTGGAAAAGATTACGGAAAAAGTGGAAATTAAAAATCATGATAATGAAGTAGCTATTCATAGATCTAGGTAAATGCGTGTGTGTGTTTGTATGTGTATGTGTGTCAGACCAGTCGCACAAGACCATCGTCGTCGACGACAATTTCCACCTCGCGGCCCTCGTCGATGCTCCGCCGGCCGGCCTCGAGAATGGCCGTGGTGGCGAGCGTGTTCTTCAGTGTCGGGAGGTCCTTGGCGTCGAGCTGGGCCGGAGTGAGGGCGCGGCGATTGACGGCGAGGCAGCCATCGACGAACTTTTCGATGGAGGCGTAGCCGTAACCCGTCTGGCCGTTGAAGTTGCCGTCCTCGTCGGGGGCGTAGCGCATATAAAAGGGGTTGAGCCACTGGAGCTGGCCGGCGTCGTCGGCCGCGACGTCGTAGCCGCGACGGGCCTGGTCGACGCGGATCTCGCCCCCGGAGGCGAGGTAGTGGAAGTGCTGGGCGGTGTGGACGCCGGCACGGAGGGGCGCGGTCCACGAGGCCGTGAAGACGCCGACGGCGACGCGCTGCTTGTTGGCCCATGTGACGAGCAGGGTGATGGTGTCCTCGGTCTCGGCCGCGCATCCCAGGTCCGTCGCAGTCCCCCTCGACGCCGAGCCCGACACCTTGACCGGCCTCCAGCCATGCGGCCGCACCATTGAGTCGCACACGTCGACGTGGTGGCTGTTGAGGTAGTAGGATATGTCCGACTCGCGGCCTGCCCACGCCTTGAACGTCTCGAGCTGGTATTTGGGCTGCGACATGTACCCGTAAAAGTAGCCAAAGTCGCCGAGCGCCCCGGCCCTGGACCGCGCGTCCGAGTAGGCCGGGTCGAAACGCTTGTGGTGCTCGACCAGGACGTAGACGTCGCCTCTGCGCTCGGCCAGCCGCAGCAGCTGTTGATGGTGCTCGACCAGCTGCACCGCCGGCTTGGTCAGGAGCACGTGGACGCCGCGCTCGATGGCGTACTGCGCAATCGGGAAGTGTGTCGGGTCCGGAGTGAAGACGGTCACGGCGTCGCCCGGCCGTAGCTCGTCAATCGCCCTCTTGTACGCCTCGACGTCGACCTCGTCGTCGCCCGGGTACGACGCGAACGACGTGTCGAGACCATTGTACACACTCGTGATGTTCTCGTCCAGGTGGCGGCCTGCGCGCCGGCCACAGCTGAGCAGGCTTGGACTTGCGCACGGCACGGAAAGGAACAAGGACAAAGACAAGAACAAGAACAAAAAGAGGCGGCAGCTACGTACGAATGGCCGGAAACTTGGTGCCGTTAACGCCAACCATGCCCAGCTTGTCAACCTTTCCCCGTCGACGGAGATCAAAGAGCGTCAAGCCCACGACGCCAACCTTTTTGTCGGATGCCGAGGCGCCGCCGCCCACGAAGCCAGTCGTGTATTCACCCGTACCAATCTAGACATTGTCAGTCTGTTTGCCTTTTTGGTCTTTCAAAGAAAAAGAAGGGGGTTTGTGTCGATTCTTGCGGCGCGCGAAAATGAGACTGGTGCGTCTTTGAATTCTACTAACCATCAACACATTAAGGGCTGCTGCCATGATTGCGTGGCTCCCCAATCAGGGACGACGTCGAGAGAAGTCCGGGTATGTAGGAGGGGGAAAGAGGGAAAGAGGGAAGGAGGAGGTTGAGTGCTTCTTTTTAGAGCCGTCTAGAGATGGGAAAGTGCTGCCGTGAAGGGCTGAGGGGAAGTGCGGGACATTAAAGAACACGGCCCGTCTGCAATTGGTGCGGGGACGGACATTGATACAACCTACTAGAGAGTAAAAATATGCACAGAAACATACATACTAGGTAGGTATCTGCCTAGTAGGAAATATGTACCTAATCGAGAGTCTGCTGCATGCACGTCGGGTTGGTTCGCTTTGAGACGTCGGCTGCTCGCGTCAACGAGTCGAAGCGGCAATTGAAGCGGGAAACATTTGCCGCTGCTCTGGGCCATGACAGAAAAAGAAAAGAGAGATGTATGTAATGTGTGCCCTAGATACGCACGGAATAGTGCGTCATTAACCGTCGGCGACGGCCACACACAGCAAACAGCACACTGTACACAGCACACGGCACATAGCGCAGTAGCATTCTGCTACAGACACTCAGGACAAGCCCGGCACGGAGACAAGGAATCGGCTTTGACGGCTACGAAACCATCATGTTCGTACAATAATAAGGTACTGGGCTGAGCCCGGACAGGTGGCCCGGCCAGCATCTGCAAATCTGCATATTCATGGCCTATGTTGTATCTACATCAACTTTGTATCATTCCTGATTATCTCTGTTTCTTATGCCGCTCATAGATTCCATATTTTGTACATGGCAGATTGCGTCCTACTCGTAACCCGCGCCGCGCTTCCAAGGACTATGCACCGAGAAGAAATGGTCAGCTTTGAACAAGACCTCGTGTCTTTTCTTGTGTGTGCGTGTGTGAAGACCTACCTGGCATTGTTCACTTGACGATACCCCCCGGGTGTCTGGCCGCGGCGTGATCCCGCGCTGGGGGCAGGTGAAGCAGAGCGAAAGGGACTCGGCGTCCTGTGAGCGGGGAACATGGGCATCGAAACGCTGACCGGCGACGCAGAACCGGTGTAGCTCGTCTTGGGCCGGAGATGGCCCTCATCCTCATCGTCGAGATCAAGGCCCGACTTGTAGCCGCCCTTGTCCCCTCGGGCCGTCGCAGCCAGCGCATCCAGCTCCGTCGTCGTCGTCAGATGAGTCTGTGACCGCATAAAAGAGGCACGGTCATCTGCCATGAACTGATATCTGGCATCTGGGTTCTTGCGGAAAAACGTAATCGCTGTAGAAATAATAACCATGAGAAGAAGAATCAAGGAAAAGGCCGCGTTTAAGATGAAAAAGATGACGCCCACGACGCCCTTGACGATGCCGGGCGCTCCCGTCACATCCGAGAAGATTAGTAAGAAGATGGCGTTGACAAAGTTGACCGCGTATATCGCAATATTGAATGAGTTTGTTGACTTGTCCATCCACGGACGCATCACCGATGACGCAATCAGTGCAGCCAGTTCAATGAGAAGGAATCCGATCGCCTGTGCCAGTCCCGCCTTTTGCGCAAAGGCGACAAAAAAGGCCTTGAGCAGAATGTAGCCCAGTACGGGAATCACGAAATAGTAGGCCGAGGCACGGAATTGAATGTACAGGAAGCCCCATTTGTTCAACGCCTGGGGGTCCGAGAAGAGAATGTAGGCCGGGTTCCTGTGCATCGCGATGGATCGTCGGGCAATCCGTATCACCTTGGTCGTGCCCCAGCCGAGAATAATGGACAGGGTCAAGAAGAAGGTGACTGCCAAGACGGCCTCGGCAGCCGAGTCCAACTGCGTCAGCTCCCATAGACAGAGGATGCTGATCTGCGGGAAGCCAATCAGGCAGAGCCGGAACATGATTCCCTTGAGGATGATTCGCCAGCCATTTCGAAATTCGAGGAATCGATCCTTGGCCAGCCAGCCCTTGGACGCGCAGAGCTCGATGATGCCTTTGAAGGCCACGACGCCCAAAGCCGTCACGATAATAAACAGGCAGAACCACGTCAGTCCCGTCATAAAGAGGTTGGTCGTCTCAATCTTGGCACGAAACGCCACCCGTTGAATTCCGTAGACGACGTATGATCCGGACTCGGTCATGACGTTGGCACGCTTGAACAGATGAGCGGCACCCGTGTTGGCGACGGCGTCGGGAAGCGAGGCCATTGCTCGCCGATAAAGAGCTTGACCGGGCTCATCGATCAGCTCGCTGCGCTTCTTGAGAACCTGAACGGAAGTGGTGCGGAGGGCGGAAAAGATGTTTGCAGCTGTGCCGCCCGTTGCACGTTGGTACCATGTGAAGATTGACTGCATGAAGCCCACTGGGATGATTCCCATGGACCACTGAAAGTTCTGAGTCCAGGACTGCGCGAGCGGCGGAAGATGGACGCTTGTCAGGCCAATGATGGCCTGTGCTTGGAAGTAGCCGAACAGGGAGAGGGAATTGGCGGCGACGTGGGCGGCTGTGTTGAGGTGGCCGCGGCCGCTCACAATCCCTGACGATAGCAGAGCCAGTCCTGCGATGATGGCCGTGGCCCATTTGACGCCCGTCAGGTCGACTGTCTTGCCGTTGGAGATCTGCGCCTCGACGCAAGCAATCTGGGCGTTTGTCTCGGTCAGATTCATCTTGACCCGCACGGTGGCGTCCAAGTCGGGGATGGTGTAGGCGATGCCGGGGAGACCCTTGGCGGCGCCCGAGTCGACAGGGACGGTGAAGAGAAGCTTCGTTTTTCCAGGAATCATTGGGCACAATCCTTCGAGGCCCTTGATGTCACACGGATTGATTTGTTGCTTGATGATGGGCAAGCCGTAAACGACAACGGCGACATCGAACATGACTCTGCCTTGCACAGACGAGGTTGCAACAATGTTTATGTCGGCCGAGTTATTGCCTGGTGTGTAAACGACGTTGAACAGACTGGCTTCGAACTTGGAATTGCCCTGACACGAGTTGAGCGACGTGGACAAGAGCATCTTCTCAGAGGCGGCCATGGCCGGCAGAGCGACCATGGCCGTCAATAGCCACACTGCAGACGAGATGAGCCTCATGGTGGGCGAGCCGACGAGCCGGTGTGCAGCTAGAGGCTGTTTGGCTTAGAAAGCGCGACGTCGATCGATCGTCGTCGTCGTCGTCGTCGCCTGTAATGACACTTCCAGCCAATTGCAATTGGGTCGGGAGGTCTACTTCATGGACTTTATCGTTTGCTCACGTGAAAATCGGCATCGGAGGTGAAAGATATCTGTTGGGACTCTGCAGCCGTCTCGAAACACAAAGAGAAAAAGTAAAGTTGAATGGATTCTCTCTGTAAGCAGGTACCTCGCGAATCGATGGCAAGTTTCGATGGTGCGTGTAAGAAGCCGGCAGATTGGACTCGTCAATTGCAACGGCGCAGAGCGTTCGAGCCAAAAAGAAACGAACGACGCCTTTCAGGGAAGAAAAAGAATGAAAAAGAAAAAAGACAGAAGACAGGGAGAGAGACGAGTCGAGTTTGAAGACGGCGAAAATAGCGAAAATGGCGACTTCAATGGAAAGGACTGGACGAGACGAGACGCACAACAAAAAAAATTAAAGTCCGATAATATCGTTAGCGCAGTGTCGCCTAACACAAAGAGAAGAGGAGAGAGAGAATAACGGCGATGCAGAGAGGAGGGATACGTACCTACCTAAGTATACGTATGATGGGACACGGGGAGGAGCCGAAATGCAATACTCAATAGTGGCATGACGGCGCGGGTGATGAAGAATGGAGTGCCTGCTGCGCCCCCAAATAGCAATCCACAGGGGAGGCGGCGTGGCATCAGCTCCGTGCGGAGAGGGTACCTGGTTGGTCCTAGGTCGTTCCTGGTCGTTCCTGGTCGCCTAGGGAAAATCTGGAATTTCCGACGTGGGAAAGCGTGTGGACAGGCGTGTGTGTACAGTACAATTATACTTGGGCAATACGTGTGCATGACACTGTAGCCATTTAGTGACGCTGCCGTTCCCACTCCTATTGGGGCCATTGTTATTGTCTTGGCGCGTGCGCCTCAGGGGCACGGGTAGCAGTGCTCCGAGTGCAGAACGTACTGTGCAGGTGCACAAGTTGAAAGCGCACTCGCATAAATTCTGCCCATGCGTCCAATGCTCTCATTTCACCCATTTGTCCCATTTCTCGCCCGTTTGCTCGTTCCCTTGCTTGCCATTCAACAAGGAACGGACTGTACTGCACCGATTTAAACTGTTGCTCTTCAACTTTGGCGCAACGCCTGCGCCGAGTCGACCTCAGGCGGAAAGCTCGAGTCAGCGACCCCGTAAATGACACTGTTAGTGACCCCATCGGCCATCGGTACGCAACAGGCAACCTGACTCGTGCGGGAGGTACGTATCTGCCAAGGGCTCGGTTTTGACATCAGGCTTGGCAATTTCCTCTGTTTTGCGACAAAAGAGAAGAGGAAAAAAAGGCATTCAAACGAGGACAGAGCGTACAAGTTTCGTCGAACCCGTTCCCTCCCGCAGGCGTTGCGTCGTTGCGCTGTCATTCATGCATGAAAACTACTAGGCAGGTAGAAATGAAGCGTAGCAATGCAAAAATGAATTGAAATTACCTAACAAATAACATGGCCACGCAGAAAATAGAATAACAGGCGCTAGCCAATCACGGAAAGGAAAAAAGAAAAAAAAGAAAAAACTCCCGTTCTTGCCCTTGCCGGTTACCTGAGCTGTCAGCACCTGTCAACACCCATCCAATGAGCAGCCAGGACAAATGATGTATCATTTGGCCTTGAACCCTCGTACAGTGGATGGCTACATCATGTCCCTCGCGCCGATTACTTTTATACGTCCTACTAATGTTCGTAGGTACATATAGTACCTACCTACCTAGTACCTACAGTACATGCACAATACGTCTTCTTTCCCATCTTTATTTGTGGCGCACCAGTGCACTATAGCAGAGCCAAAATGGTCCAGCTACGCTCAGAAGAGTCTGGTTCAGTCCGACCGTGAGGAAAATACCTGCCGTGCCTCACCACCGGGCCAGGCCTATCAAGCAGCCAACCATGGCTCAGATAGGCAATTGACTATAATCTGACGGGCGGGTGCGTGAGAGGACTCAGGAGGACTGCCGGATCGGGCGGCCAACGGGAAAACGTCAGCCTGATATGATGGCCGAATGGGCCTGATGGACCTGTATGTCCTCGCCGTCGTAGTCCGCCCTCAACGTCAACGGCCCCCCATTATCCATCACTCCCACAAACCAACCCCCATGGCAGGAAGCGCTCCCAACCATACCCAGGCCGGGTCCGTCCCTCGCTCCGATCAAGAGTCGGCAGCAAGCACGGAGCGAACGCCGCTGCTCCAACCCGCCGCCGACGAGCCCAGTGAGGCGCCCCACGTGGATGATCCGCCTGTGCCGGGCGACCAGGAGCCGGATGAGCAGCAGCAGCAGGAGGAGGAGGAGGAGGAAGAGCAAACCATCATCGCCAAAGAAGAGTCGCCCGGCAGGCTGGCTCTCATCATGGGCACGGTTTGGATCGGCGTCTTCCTGGGCGCAATTGACCAAACCATCATCGCGACTCTGTCCGGTCCCATCTCCAGCGAGTTCAAGTCCCTCAGCTTGATGTCGTGGCTTGCAACGGCCTACCTCATCACCAACGCCGCATGCCAGCCCATTTCGGGCCGTCTGACAGACATCTTTGGCCGCGGTCCTGGTCTGGTCCTGAGCAACATCTTCTTTGCTGTTGGGAATCTGATTTGTGGTCTTGCACGCGACAAACAGGTCATGATTCTGGGCAGAGTCATCGCCGGCATCGGCGGAGGAGGTCTCATGAGCATAGCCACCTTTGTCGGATCGGATCTAGTCCCTCTCAGGAACAGAGGCGTCATTCAGGGCATCGGGAATCTCTGCTACGGCTCCGGAGCTTTGTTGGGCGGCGTATTCGGCGGCCTGATCAACGATCACACCAAGCTCGGCTGGCGTCTGGCCTTTCTTCTCCAGGTACCGCTTTCGCTGCTGTCGGCGATAGCGGTTCACTTCCTCGTCAGGGTGCCTCCCAAGCAGTCTGACAAGTCCTATCTTGCGCGCATAGACTTCCTCGGTGTCCTTTTGACCACCTCATTTCTGGTGCTGCTGCTTCTTGGTCTCAGCTCCGGCGGCAACCAGGTTCCTTGGACACATCCGTTGCCATTGACGACGATTCCTCTCTCCATCGTCGTCTTTGCTGCCTTTCTCTGGTGGGAGAGCCGCGCTCGTCAACCAATCATTCCGGTTCGGTTGTTGCTGAAACGGACAGTCCTGGCTGCCTGCTTCACGAACCTGCTGGCCACCATGGTGGCCCTCACCGTCGTCTTCTACGCCCCGCTGTCTTTCCAGGTCCAGGGAGACTCGGCAACCAAAGCAGGTCTCAGGCTGCTGCCCTCTTCCATGGGCGCTGCTTTCTGTTCAGTGCTGGTCGGATACATCATGAAGCGGACCGGTCGATACGTGGCCGCCGGCATAGCCAGCATGACGATTGTCTGCTTGGGCACCGTTCTCCTGGCTCTCATGGGCCGGGAATCGTCTGTGTGGCTCAGCAGTGTTGGCTTGTTCTGCGTCGGCGGCGGCTACGGCGGCATGCTGACGACTACATTGCTTGCTTGCATTGCTGCCGTCGACCATTCCCAGCAGGCGGTTGTCACATCCGGCACATGTAAGAATCCCCGACCTTTTCTTTTCTCTCTCTCTCTCTCTCTCTCTCTCTTTTACTACTCTGTTTCCCTTCCTTCTTTTTTAACCCTTTTTTTCTTCTTCTTTTCCTTTTTTTATTTATTTTCTTACTTTTTTTTCTTTTTTTTTCTTTTTCTTTTTTTCTTTTTTCTGCTTTTTCGCTTTTTCGCCTTCCCATATCTCTTGACAGCGTTGCTAATACCGAGTATCAGACTTGGCAAGGAGCCTCGGAGGCACAATCGGAATCACTGTTGGCTCGGCGGTCTTTCAGAACCTTCTCAAAGCTCGTCTTTGGTCCAGATTTGGAGACCAGCCCGACGCTGCCAACGAAATCCGCCGCATCAGGGATGATCTCGGTCACTTGAAGCATCTGCCCAAAGGCTGGTATGCCGGGGTCATTGGGGCTTACACAGAGGCCTTTAGAGGAGTTTGGCTGACGTCGTTGGGCCTGGCCGTGCTGGGGTTGATTTGTATTTCCTTGATGAAACAACACACGCTGCACCATACGCTGAGCAGACAGTGAGAGAGAGTCGCTTGGCCAGCCCAAGGGTCGACGAGGCCACATCTTTTGATTTCCCCGATGATCGAGTGGGCGGGGTAGTATGGCATTGCGGATGCTACCAGCGCTGTGAGACACATCGAAGCCAAGTGCGAGGGCGGCCACGATACAAAAAGGATCAGGGAAATGAGAAGAACAAAGTGAATGCAGCGGGAGGGAGGATCAGAAATTTTATCACCATCCCAACAATATCATGAGCATCATCAATCAAAGCCGTCATGACACAAGTCCTGAACGTAGACCAAAAAAAACCTTACTCTTAGCCTCCAAGAGTGAGATCTGGCATTGAGCAATCGAGCGCGGCCGCGAAGCACCAAACCACGGAGCCCGCCACAAAGAGCGTATCTCTTGGCTGCATCACACACACACACACAACGTCACGGCATTCGGCGCTCTTGGTGGCAGGAAAAATCTTCCGCAGTATAGGTTCATTCCTTGCCAAGTTTACAATATACAAAGCTCGCCCAAGCGTCAAGCTCGGCTCGCGAAAAAAAAAAATTCTATCGAATGTGAAGACAGCCCAATAAACGTCGTTTTCTTTTCCCAGCTTGGGCGCCTCATCATCGTCATCATCTGGTCCAAGGAAAAGCCAACTGTTTTGTTTTGTTTTGTTTTTTTCGCAGACGACGGAAAAGCGAAAGAAAGAAGACAAGATAAAGAACAAGAGTAGGCAGCTAGCTGTACACAGACGCGCGGGACCGGTTCGTGTGCGCTTGCTTACATGACTTGGATCTTGGCTTGTTCCTGATCAGCCGTGGCCTTTTGCTCGTCGCCCTGGTGCGGCTGGTTGGGCTTGAAAGGCCATTTGGGAAGAGCGGGCTTCTTGGGATTGACGGGTTGCGGAGGGTGCTGGGGCGGGTTGGGGTTTTGAGGTCCATGAGGCGGCTGCTGGGGGTTGTACGGGTCGTACGGGTCGTACGGGGCGGGATTATGAGGTTCCTCGGGCTCGTAAGGTCTCTCGGGGTAAGGGTCGTACGGGTCGTACGGGTTCTTGGGCTGGCCTGGTTTCCTCGGATATTTGGGATACTTGGGCTTCCCAGGAGAGGGCCAGGAGCAACGGCAGGAGCTGCACGTTTCGGAAACGAACCATCATCAGTCAATGACAACTGGGAAGGGGGAGAAGAAAAAGAGGAGTCGAGGTTCGAGGATAACTCACAGCCAGAGGAACCCGCCGCACTGGCCCGACTGTCCTTCTCCAGATCCAATGCACTATTGTTTCCACCCAATCAAGGTCAGCTCTCTCTCTCTCTCTCTCTCTCTCTCTCTCTCTCTCTCTCTCTCTCTTTCAGTCCCTCAACAACATGTTTTGAACTCTTCGGTCCTGGTTCCCTCGACACGGTCCCAGCACACACGGTATCAAGAGGTGTCAACTTACCCAGCCAGCACACCTGGCGGAGCTCCAGGGACAGCCGTGGTCAAAGAGCTGGGCGTGGTTCTGTCCGTCGGTGCCATTGCCATTAACCATGGGTGGCACGTCGGCAGCCACACCGACGGCCTTGTCGTCGGCGCCCTGTACGGGAGACGCTACTGCGCTAAAGGCCAGCATGGCCATGGCGCCGGCGACGACGGAAATGTGCATCTTGTCTCGATTTGGGGGGGGGGAGGGTGTTGCTTAGAGTCTTGTTGGTTTGGTAGGGTCGGGAGATAGAAAAAGCCAAGCTGTCTCTTTGTGCTTGAGAGGTTGGCAAGTTAAGCGTTCTGTATCATGAAGGCGGACGTCGAGCGCTTATATACAAAACTGATACTATCTATCCTGTGTAGTCCTGTGTAGTTTCGGAAACCCGCATCTTCTCTTTCAACCCTGTTGCTTGTCTAGCTTGACCTGCGTTTGCTCTATCCATCTGCCATCTTCGGACCGACGTCGGTGTTTGAAGATGAGGAATTGTGCTTGCCTATTGGCATCATGCATAGGGAGAGGGGGGGAGTTTCCAAGGTCAAGTGTTCAAAGACTCTATGCCGCTGCCATTGATACGTCGACTACGTATACCACGCGTCCACAGGCACACACATATGCAACCTTGATCTCGCGGCGTTGCCGTTTGTTTCAAGCGTGGAAAAAAAGAAAAAGCAAAATTAAACAAGCATAAACAGGCTTAATAGGCAAAGCCCTATTCCCTTGGTGTGTGGTCGATCGACTTGCGGAGGGAAGAAAAGAAGAAAAAAAAAAGGAAAAACCAACATAGCATGATCCTATAGGCGGATTGAGACTCCTCTGTTTCGAAGGGAGACAAGAGACTGTGCCGGAAACCCCCAAATAAGGTCATGTCCACCGAGCGCACTCTGTGGGTGACTCTCCTTCATGCGGCCTGACACTTTCCCCAGTCTTTCCACGACCTTCCTCATCGGGGCCGAAGCCATTTCATGTGCCGTTGTCAGTTGTTAATGCCTCACTGAAGCACTTCAGGTGTGTCTATTCCCAACAGCCGACTCTGGGCCATGAATGGCAAGTTTCGCTGCCCCAATCTCCCACAAGGGCGGTCCTGCCTGGGGTATTGTCTGCCCAGATAGGCAGCAGGACACATCATCGGGACGCGCAAACTCGAAAAGACGGCTTCATTCATCTGTCCGGGAGAAAATGAGCCGATATCTGGCGATGCTGCTACGTTCGACGCGCAGGAAACCAACTCCCTTGTGCGTCCGGGGCTTTTTCCTCTTTTCCATGGGAAATGAACATCATAAGGGGCACATACCAGAGCAGGCGATGGAGGTCATGGATGATGGCTGCCTAGAAATTTCACGAATGAGCTTTCATCGACCGCCCAATGCCTTCTCTCCATCCCGATTACGGCGCCGACTATGCCGATCGGTATGGAGAAAAAGGCAAGAAAAAAAGTGCCCGCTATCACAAGGACTAGCAGGATCCTCTCATGGACAGCTGCATATCCAGTCTGCTCGACGGTGATTTTGATTCACCTCATGCCTTCTCGAGGCTTCGCGCATACTCGTCTGCCCCTTAATCGGTGTCACGCTCGCGTCCGTCATGTCATGAGATTTCCTTTCAAAAGAGACGGGCGAGATTTGAAGAGTAATTGACGATTTCGTCGCTGACACGCCCCGCCTTGAGCGTCGCGGCTGCTCTTTGAGCCCTTTGGCCGTGACGTGGTATGCTTGCTCCTCATCTGCCTGCCGTTGCACCGCCAGCTGGACGCCTGATTCTGGGCCCAGCGTCAATCAGCGTCAATACACGGATATACGCTGTCGACTCAAAGACGGTCCCGGAATTGCCTTTCTCGACACCAACACCTTGGGGCCCGTTTGGTCATGTCATTCGGCCGCACTGGAGAGCCCATTCGACGGCATCGTTGTCTCAGGCCTAGGCAAGATATGCACATGGTCTACTTGAAAGCAATCAACCTGCATAGAATCTTGCATAGAATCCTGCATCATGAGAAAAGGGCGGCATAATCATTGGTCGCAGATTGGCACTGTTTCTCAGACACACAAGTTGAAGCTCGGCCAGTGAATCGTGGCCACGGTGCCCGTCTCGGGCAAATTTGCCACAGGCAGCATCCTCAATTTTCCGTCACCATCACCGGACTTGGGCGTCTCACCAGCGACCAGAATGCCTAATTGTCATAACCAATCGCGTGGCTTGGTGCGTCGCTCTACTCATCTTGTTCATCAATGTTCCAGGTGCCATCATGGATGGGATCGATTGAACCGGGCAGCAGCCTGAGCGCGTGCACCTCCACCGTGAGAAACAAGAAAAGTCAATCATCAGCTTATCGGTGCCAAAAAGCGGTTCAAAGAGGCCTAGGTTCGCTCATTCCGGTGGGATCCAACCCGTTTGGCAGTCATATGGACATGTCGAGTCCACAAGGCCGCGCTTCGTGCCCCAAGCTCGTTTGGCTCATGAGGTGAGGTTTTCGAGCACCTGAGGAGCAACGATCGGTTATTTGCCGATACGCTGCTCTGAAGAATGATATCCAACAAGATTTTGATCTTGGCTTTGCCCAAAAAACGCCACTTCTGCTGTCGCAAGACACGTCTCATCGGAAGCTTGTGAAACAGATGAAACACATGTTAGCTCATCAGCCTCGCGAAACGGTGGCTACTGATCCTCTAAGAATTTGATGTGTTATGTTTTCTCTTCTTAGAATGATCTCTAAGGGTATAGCGTTGCCCCGTAAGTCGTCAAGTGAAGAGCGATCCCTACCATGAACGGCCCCTCGGGTCCCGACGCAAAAAGATGACCAGGTTTGAACATCTGAGGTCCTCATTCCCGGCCAGCAATTGCTGTTCTCCAAATAAGACTCCACGTGGGTTTTTCCTAAAAAGAAGATATTAATAATCTTAAAAGGGAAAAGTCTGCGTGTAAAGCTCTGCTAAGCTATATGCCTTTTATGCGTGTAGGGCCCGAAGTTTAACCAGGGCGGTGCCTGTTGGACCCGAGCCTTAAGCTCGAGTCCATGACCATATCAAGAATTGCAAGCGGTTCCCCGAGTCCTTGTTTCTTTCTCATAGTTGGATTGGCCCGACCATCTTGTGGCATGCCAAGTCGCGCTGAACAACAGGACATCAACAGTAACCGGACTCAGTCACGCGCATTTTGTCGAGGTTTTAATTTCCAAGTTTTATTTTTATGACGAAAGCTTAATAAACTACTATTATCTAAAAGGCTTTACAAACGAGAGAGACCGCTGCTTATATATATAAGTAACCATATGTCCTTAACCTACTTGCTTTATGTATATTTATAACCACCCACTTGAGAATCTCTTTTCTCACATCAATTAATCGTGCCGCACGGCGTATGGCTCAAGCACGCTTATCATGGCCTCACGGTCGGGGCCGGTACCAATCCACTTGATCTTGACTCCAACAAACTTCTCAATAAACTCAACGTAGTCCTGAGCTTGCCTCGGAAGGTCGTAGAAAGACTTTGCATTGGTTATTAGCTTCTGCCATCCTGGCATTTCATGATACACGACCTCGGCCTGGTCTAGGATGTCGAGGTTCGCAGGATAAGAATCCAATTCTTTGCCATCCACCTTGTAGGCGATGGCGATCTTGATCGTTTTAAACGTGTCGAGTACGTCGAGCTTTGTTAGATTTAGAGCGGAGTAGTAGTTGATTAAAGTGCTGTACTTGACAACCACAAGATCAAGCCATCCACATCTGCGTCGTCGTCCAGTCGATGTTCCCCATTCTCGGCCGATCTCCCCAGTGTCTTCGGTCATGAAGGCTCCTTGCCCAACGCGAGTTGTGTAAGCCTTAGCCACTCCAATCGTCTCTGTGAGGTTCTTTGGGTTCAAGGCAAGTCCGCCTATGGTCCCAGCCAGCGTCGTATTCGACGAAGTCACAAATGGATATGAGCCGTATTCAATATCGAGCATCAGTGCGTTCGCTCCTTCCACCACAATGCTCGTATTGCTTGCTTGGGCTGACTGGATAAAGGACACGCCATCCACGACGTACTTAGCCAGCTTTGATCAATACCCGTACAAGTAAGCAAGCTCTTTCTTAATATTATACTTAAATAGCTTTTTAAAGCGCTTTTAATAACCAGTATTTAATCGTTAGAGCTTAGACTCAAACAGCTCGGGTTTGAAGACCTCCGCCAATCTGATCCCACTGCGCCCGGCTTTGGCGGCATACGAGGGCCCAATGCCCCTGTTCGTCGTCCCGAGCTTTTTTTTCTCTGAGCTCCTTCTCCTCCAATCTATCGACTGCTATGTGCATGTCTAAGATGATATGCACTCGGTCTGAAACAAGGATCCGGTCATGTACCGCGGGAAGGCCCTTCGCCTGAAGCTCGTCTACTTCCTTGAAGAAGCTTGGAACGTGAAAGACGACTGCCGAGCCGATGAAATTTACGCATTTCGGGCTGATGAGACCAGATGGGAGCAAGTGGAAGCTATACGACACTCCATTCGCGACGATAGAATGACCAGCATTATGATCCCCCACAGCTCGGGCGCAAAGCTAAGCATCGGTGGTGAGAATATCGGTCAGTTTTCCTTTACCCTCATCTCCCCATTGGGAGCCTAGGATAACCGTGATTGTCAGCTTGCGACTACTGCGAGTAAGCGTTAATTCTGCAAGTAGCTATCTTAGGGGGAAAAGTCCGCCTTTTATGTGTGCAGGGCCCGAAGTTCAAGAAAGTTCAACCGGAGCGGTGTCTATTATTTTTATTTTTTTAGGGATTTGTTTTATGGAAGAGCGAGGAAAAGCGAGAAGATGAATGAAAGAAAGGGAAATAGAATCACCGGCATGTGACTGCAGGCTATCGACTCTGATGTGCTTGGTCTGCCATGCGTCTTTATCATTTTATTTTTTGCAAGCGGCTGACTGGCGAATGCGTCGGGTCGCAAGACCTCGACCTCACATTGAAAACGTACACGGCCCGCAGCGTGGCGCAGAACCCGGTGCTTTGGGAACGATTGCCTTTGCACAGCCCATCTGCCTAGGACCTGGTTCATTTCTAAAACTCGGATTGCGTCGCGAATTGGGGACGCAATCCACCATCACAAGAAGAGGCCGTATTTTCACATTACGTACGTACGTATCCCATACCCACAAGGCAGGTACGTAACTCCTCCGCACTCCGTCCAAGCAGGAACCACCGGGCTGCCTCCGCTGGGTGGGTCTGCCGGTTGCCACAGCACCTGTACCCAACATCCATCACCAATGGTAGCTGCCATGACGGCACCTGACAGCTTGTCAGAGCCTGCCTACAGTGCTTGTACGCACTAGTCCCGGGCATCGGAATTGAATCCCGGGCCACCACCACGCTGCGGATCAAGGGGACTGTTAACGGGGAACAAAGATGGCATTGCCACCTGCGGACTTCCAGCTGCGCAGCGTCACGGCACAGGGGACGGATAGATGCAGGCAAACCCGTCCTGCCTTTCCGCAATTGGGGGCCTCTTCCAATGAAGGCAGCGTGGCGCACCGCCCGGTCTGAATGGGCAGAAATCAGGCCCTCAACCCGCAGCGCCTCTGCCCGCGCCTCTGCATGACGGCTCAGCCTCACTCCTAGTTCGCTCCCTCTCGCAGATCCACACTCTGCCCGCAGATACAATCTACGACCGCGGGAGTACGTAACAAAGTGACGGGCGAGGTTCTGACGACTGCCAAGCAAAGCCTGCCGGACGGTCAACAACATCATCAATCAAAGAACGAAGAAGAAGAAGAAGAAGAAGAAGAAAGGATCTCGCCCCTTTGTTCTTTGCGACTTGCACCTCGTCTTCATCCTCTGCGGCGCCCTGATCCTTTCTCCCGTCCATTTTAGACGCGACTTCTGGTCCAAAGCAAGCCGACCTCTGTTTACCGCGGCTTTTTTTGTTTGCCCTCTACTTCTGCATCATCTGATTTTTCGCCGTCAGGTGTCGGTTCCCAGAAGCCGACTCACTGCTTCCAGAGTCACTCATCGAGCTCTTCCGTCCACGATGGGCCTTGAAATCGACCCCGATCATGTTCCAAAGATTAAATTGGGTCTTCATTCCGCCCAGATTGTCCTCGCACTCGCTGGTTGGTGCATGAGCATTGCCGTCTTCCTAGGAAAGGATGCCAAGGTCGTGGGCAATAATGGCTGGACGTTTGGTGTGGTATGACAAGACCTTTGTCTGTCTCTGACGCGACCAAGGAACCTGAAGGGCTGATTTTCTTGCGCAGTTTTTTCTCAGCATACCGGCGTGGCTGTATCTGATCATGACCCCTCGGTTCGCCCGTGCCCGGAAATTCGCCCAACCGTATGCCATGCTCGCCGTCGATGTCGCCTTCACAATCATTTGGTTATCGGCTTTTGCTACACAGGCAGCCTACAATTCATCGGGACTCTGTGGGGAGGCCTGCAATATAAGCAAGGGAGTTGTGGGATTAGGAGTCTTTGTCTGGTGAGTCGAGCCGGACCTTCAGACCAATCCCTCTGGCTAGCTGAAATACGAAGTTCCGTGTCTAACTGCGCTGCCCCCGGCTGCAGCCTCTTCTTTGCCGCTTCCAGCTTTATCAGCGCCTACACCCTGACGTACTGGAGGTTCCACGGGAAGCTGCCCGGCTACGATAGCCACAAATTGCTTGGCGGGGACAATAACATCGACCCCGACAAGGCTGCCTTCTCCATGGCGCCCCAGGACGAGGAGGCCTATGAACGCGTGAACATGGACGATCACGATGGCAACACCTTCGCCGGAACTGGTCGCTACGGACACGCGAACCCATACAGCCACGACGAAGAGGACGATCCAGATCGTTACGGTGCTCTGCCTCCCCGTCGCTCGGAGCTTTTCAACCAAGACACCGAGTACAACTCTGGCGCGGCCGGCCATCCCCTCGCCTCGAATCCATATGGCGGCTCAAAAGTCAGCTACGATGAACCTGCAAAGTTCCCAGCGGCCAACTACGATCGCATAGATCCGTAGATTGTGCCTTGATAAAAGACCTGTTTCAAGTCATTTTCACGGTTCCCCCACACCCCTTTCGTTCTGCTTTATGTTCGAAGGGATTTTATCTTACTCATGAGGTGTATTGTTTTTTTTTTCTTTTCTTTTCATTTCTCACTTCCCTCTGTGGAACAACGAGCTGTCGGGAGTTGGTTTGGGTTGATATGGGTCATGGAAAAGGTGGTATGCGCGTCTCTTGACACTTTTCAGGAAAAGACCATGGCGTTCTTATTGTATTGGAGCCATCGGTGTCAGTTGCGCTGTGGGGACGGGGCCAAGGAAGGTCCAAGGAAGACATATGTGTATTTGGGACAATATTGTGATAACAGGATCAGGCTAAGGACATAAGATAGAAATGCGAAGAGGGCGCACGTTGCGGAACGCCCAAGACAATCACACGGCAAAGCATTTCAAGCTCGATACAGGAAGTCTTTTAGAGAGATGCTTTTCTCATATCGAGGTTGCAACGAGATCCGTGAATCAAACGCCCTCAACGCCCTGCAAATGCCCATGTAGATACTCAGCTGCAACAAGAAGCACCTACGACACAGGAAAACATGCAAAGTTCTCGCCGAGCCCGTCTCTCCTCCCCCTCCCTTTTTTTTTCTCTTTCGGTCCATCTTTTCCTCTTTCAAGCCCCCTGCATCTTTTTTAGTCTCTTTGCAATATCCTTGGCAGTCTGCTGCATAGGATTCAGCCTCATGTCCCTCGCCATAGCTCTCGTATCGTCGCCATGCCTCGCGACCAACTTGTCGAGCCACTCCCTCTCGGCATCGCTCTGGTATCTGGCCACTTTGGGCGCGGGACAATGCGCCTCCTCAATCAACGACCTGACCACGTCTGTGGTATCCGCGTCCTCCAGCGCCTCCTTCTCCGCGATCCCGCCCCATTCCTCCGACCCGGAATCGTCCAGTCCGTTGAGCGGATCGTTGAGCGGGTTCGGCGCTGCCACGATGCGCGTAATGTTGCCCTCGGCGTCTCGTTCCACCCTGGCCTCTGATACAATCGCTCTAGCCATCGACTTGACTGCGAATGGGGCGTCGTTTTTGGAAGTCGCATGCGTCTTCGTCGTCGTCGTCAGTTTCTTCTCCGTGCCTCCGGCGGGGGCCTTGAGGCGCGCGACGAGGCCGAGCCGTCGGTAGTTTTGAGACATGGTCTCCTTTTTGTCCCTGCAAGAACAAGTTTATTTTTCTCCATCAGAACCCCAGCTTGTGATTTTTCTATTGGAGAAAGGGGAGGGGCGTGTGGGAAAGATTGGGAGAATTGGCGAACCAGTTCTTGGCAATGACATTGTTGCCCCGGGGATTGAGAATCTTCTTGCTTCTGTTCGACGTCTTGACGGGTTGGCGTCCGGAGCGGCGCTTCTTCTTTTGTAGTTCGCGACCCATGCTGTCGTTTTGGCCTTTCGGTGCCTTCTCAATCGTCGTTGTCGGAACTCGAATGTCGCAAATGACATTGGGTGGTGAGCAAGTTGCAGGTGCTTGCGAGACGAGACCCGAATTTTTCTCAGAGTGGGTGCTTATCGATAAGTAGGTACCTACATATCTAGACTTCCCCGACCAGAACCGCTTGTTTGAAAAGTGGAATTGGAGCCATTAGGGGTCGATTTTGATTTTCATGGCATCCATCTCGTTTCGTTTCTTCATTATGCTGCTAATACTGTAGAGAACCTAGATTTTTTTTTCATCACTCCCTTTTGGAACCACCGATTGGTTTGCCGTCTCATCCATCTGCATCAAAAGACACAACGCCATTTATACCTTGAACTTCCTCGGATCCAGTCTATCAATATTGGCACTTTTTGGAACCCCATCAAACACGTACTCGGACATGAGCTTCCCCGTGCCCGGCCCGTTCTGTATTCCCCAGCACGTATGGCCCGCAGCTACCCAAACTCCTGGCACCGTCGTCGGTCCAATCAACGGACCGCTCTCTTGGCCGAAGCGTATGTGTCGAGGCAAGTAGCAAGACTGCTTGGCTTTGATGGGTGCAGAGCCGAGTGTGGAACTAAAGGTCTTTATGTACGCGATTATGTCGTCGCATTGGGCCTCGTCACACTGTACTTGATCGACAGTGTCCGGGAGGGGCACACTCGAGTCCAGATCGCCTGCCCATTCATCAGTCAATCGATCGATGGAAATTCATGGGTGAATGAATCTGAATGAATCACTTGTGCTTCGCGATTATGGACAAGAGAGCGTACCGCAAGCATACGCCTCGCCAAAAGGCCGCGCATAGATCTCAGGGTCGGCGTGACTTTTGTGCACCCTCTTCTGACCCATCTTGGCCCGGTGATCCGGTTCAAAGTCAGACGGAAACCGAACTTCCGTAAAGACGGCAAAGGGGGACACGTCGGCCTCGTACACGACGCTGTGTGCTCGCAAGCCCTCCACTTTTGCTCGAGGTAGCAGTCTCCCCGTCCACGGCCCGGCCGTCACCACGACATCTGTGGCGTCGACAATCTCCTTTTCTTCGTTGGTGTTCCTGTCGAGATATTCGAGCTTCTCCAGGCCGAGCTTTGAGGTGACGATCTTGGTGACCCTGGCATGATGCTTCACTTCTACGCCAGCTTGCTGGGCCAACTCCCCAATCGATTTGGTGAAGTGCAGCGGATGGACTTGTGATGTCTCGGATGACCCAGGACCGCCCATTTCTGCCCAGCTCGTAATGATTTCTCTGTCAACCCAGTCGAGGTCTTTAGGGAGAGGACAATCTTCTGGCAGCTCTTGCGCGGCGGCGTTTTGCTTGGGCAGCTTCTCCCACTCTTTGGCGTCACTTTTTGACGGCTGCTCCTGTCTCAACTTCTCGCTCGAGACTACGGCCTTGAAACTTCCGCATTGCAGCTTTCTGTATCCCCATCTTTGGCCGCCGTCGTGTTCAGCGGCCAACTCGGCATGGAGCCGATAGGACAATGGCACGATGCAGGCAGGATATGCCCACAGCGCCAGCAGGCCACCTGCTTTACCCGAAGCACCGCCCGCGATAGAAGGGCCTGCCTCGAGAAGCGTGATAGCATGCAGTGCAGGGTTGAACTTGGGGTGGCGTGTGAGGTAGTAGGCCGTGGTACAGCCAATGATACCACCTCCTATCTGACATTTTAGTGATTCGAGCGTCTGCATAAGGTGTCCTTTGGACCAAGCTGCGGCACAACCTACCAATTATAACAATATTTCGCTTCCCCTCCATTTTTTGTGACTCTGTTGTGGCTCGAAACCGGCTTATATGGGGTGGGAAGGACAGGAGAGGATGCGCGCTGACGGCGGGAAGCAGCTTCTTATGAGGGCTCTAATAATGGCCTGTCCGCCGAGATGGCAGAAAATTGACTTCAACCAAAGACAGTGTGGCGACGCTGGTCCAGCTCAGAGCCTGGAAAAGTGCATCGCGAAAACAGATACCAGATGAGTGCTGAAAATAGAGGAGCCAAAGTCCGTTTCTGAAAAGGCAGAACGATTGGTGTGTAGGTCCTGGATATAACTGTATCCTGCCTTCTTAGACAATTTTCCCGGCTTATCGCGGCGTTGAAGCTTCCAAGTTTCCAGCTTTGCGGGTGGATCTGCTGTAGCTTCCCGCAGGCCAATCATTAATTTGTTGACTGCCCCTTCCCGAATCCTCGCGGGCAGGGAGCTTGCAAGCGATATTCTGACCTACTGTCTACTACGTACCTAGTAGGTACATACCATGTTGGCACCTGCTAGGTACCACTGCGCGCCACCGCCGTCGTCGGGTCATAGCTTCTCAGAGCTCAAAATACCTCCTACCATGTTTATGCTGTATGTAGAAGAACCCCTGCACACCTAGCTCGCAGCATGCGCGTCATCTGCTTCGCACAGCATGGCAATCCGCACAGAGAGCTTCAATGGTTGAAATAGGACCTGCCACATGGTGAGAGGATGTCGAAAACGGCTAGCGGAACAACTAGACTACCGAGCCAGAGTCGTGGGTTCCAAAGAATCATTCTCTCAATTGCCCCGCAGTCGAGGAAGCGGAGCCGAATGACTCCAAACTCGCGTCACCTGGACACATACACAGGTAGTATCATCTTTGTGTCCCAGAGAAGAGAAGCTTGTGTCTGCTACCTGCAAGTTCAAATTATACAATCTCTCACCGGCCGGACGTTGAAGTGCGCGACCATCCATGAGCCGATTGGTCATCAGTCATCGGTTGTCCAAGGTTCACTTCAGATCTCCAATCTTTATAGCAAAGCAGTCCTCGTACTACTATCGCAACATTTGCGTTTCCGATCCGGTTGCAGAGACTCTTGCTTCTCGACGGACTCCCACTCTTGGAGGCAAGCGCACATTGGCGAATATGGCTTCTGCGACAAGCTTTTACGATTTCAAGCCGCTTGATAGTACGTTCATGACCCGATTCAGCGAACCCATCCAAGCTGCGATCGCGTCGCAACCTTTCCCCTTTAAACCCAACGGCTGACAGTGTCACGCGCAGAGCGTGGGCAAGAGCTCCCGCTTGCCGACTACAAGGGCAAAGTTGTCCTCGTCGTCAACACGGCGTCCAAGTGTGGTTTCACGCCCCAGTACGAAGGTCTCGAGAAGGTCTACAAGTCCATCAAGGACAAGTATCCCGACGACTTTACCATCCTCGGTTTCCCCTGCAACCAGTTTGGCAACCAAGAGCCCGGCACCGACGATGACATACAAAATTTCTGTCTTGTCAACTACGGCGTCAGCTTCCCCATCATGCAAAAAATTGATGTCAATGGCGACAAGGCCGCTCCCTTGTACGAGTGGCTCAAGGCCGAGAAGCCCGGCTTGATGGGATTGAAGCGCATCAAGTGGAACTTTGAAAAGTTTCTCGTCGGTCGCGACGGCAAAGTCAAGGGTCGCTGGGCCAGTACCACTAAGCCCGAGAGCCTCGAGAAGCCGATCCTGGAAGAACTCGAGAAGAAGGCGTGAGAAGACGTCTTGACAGTGTTAGTCTGTACGGCCCTGTAATGGCGGTGGCCAAGTAATAGTCGAATCAATGCGCAGGTGACTTCAATGCTATAGCACGTGCCAATTCTCGTCCGTCCCACCCGCCCATGTGACTGATGCCTGACTTTGCCGTTCGCACCTATACGCAATACTATATCAACACTTCAAGAGTGTCGTATTCTTTTCAAAATTCATCGACGAGCCGCGCAGTCCACATCATGCACCCCAATGTGCGCATTCCACAAAATGGCACGTCTCTTTCACCAAACGTCTTGCGACTTCATCACTGAGGCCGGAGATTACGAGGACGATCAAAATAAGACGAGCTCTATTATGATTGCAAAATGCAAGCGTCCAGGAGTTTCGAAGGCAAAGGTCACATCGCGGAGTATTGCTACAGAGCTCTTTACTCTGATACGGTCAAGAATACATCAACTGGCGTTGCTCTTGATCAAACACGTCTTTGAGCTCAGCTAGAATGAGCCTGGCGTCCCAGCGTTTTTTTTTTTTGGGATACTCGCCCCGGACCGAGACGACATGTAGAGCCCCCTCTCCCCTTGCGAACGTTGAGCTCGGCTGCTTACAGGGGAGTGTCTTATTTAATTTCAGCCTGCACGACAATCTCTATGCACCCTTTCCCATCAAGATTGGAAGCACTTGTTGGTCCAAACTTACTCGGTTCGCGCCAGGCGCACTTTTCCCTTGCTCATCTCAGCTAACAAGCTGACTGTATGAGACGGGCTTGACCAACGTCAGCGATTATGTACGCGCTCGATGGAACTCAAGGCCTCAGCGTTGCCACGCCTCTTCGCCTTGCTCGACAGCCTGGCTGTCTAGGTATGCTGTCGTCACTCGATGCGACACACGAGAGTGCCTGATTACCCCTAGTACATATTCGTGGTATCTACTAGGTATATAGTAGGTACCTTATAGACACCGTTGCTGTGGAGGAAGCCTCGCTTGGCAGGTCGCTCCTGCCGCAAATGCAACGGTTTTGCGTGACGAATCTTGGTAACCCCTTATTGTGACTGCTGCAGATCCAAAGCTTTCGCACCTCGTCTGCAGTTTGTGTGCATTTCGAAAACGGAGGGTAAGTTGTCCAATCGCCCAACCAACACGTCTGCAAGGTGTCTTGAAGCCCCCGAATTCGTTGCAAAACGAGCCGTCTAGCGCACCCACCACCGGGCAACAAAGTTTTTCAATCCTTGTTGCTGTTTGCTCCAAGCCTTGAGGATACCCGAGATTATGCGTTGTATCAGTATCAGCCAGGCCCAGGATGACCAACGTACATTGGTAGCCATGAAGATATCGGACGCGGAAATGGGTCACGTGTTTCTGTTTGCAGTCCTGGCTCGTCCAAATTACAGGGAAAAATGAAGCAATCGGACAAGGGCCCGGCTTGGCCTGCCCTCATTGGACGGAAAAAAGGCAATCCTCCAACCAAGCAGATGCTTTACCTGGTGGCCCTCTTCTTCTCGAGACTACATTTCCCTCTCCCTTGGAGAGAAAATCAATTTCTAAGACAAACACATGAGGGAAACAGAAGCTAAAAATAAAGCATGGGAGCTTCATCAACCGCCGGAACTTTGGGCCCTGACCATCTTGGCTTACGAACGGCCGAGCCAGTGCTTCACTTGCGCACTATCTCGACGTATTTCACCGGAGACACCCGGCTGCCGCAATGCATGCAAAAAAAGCGAGCGCATCAATATGATCAGTCCTGTTGCCAATAAAAAAAACCAAAAGTTATCAGCAATACTCGAAGCGATTCGCCAGACCATCGAATAGAGTGATAGATTATTGACGAATCGCCATGGTGTCCGCCTCTCAGTTTTCCAAAATGCTACAGTTCTAGGGAGCATTGGACGGAGCGCTGGACGGAGCACTGGCGGAAGCGTGATGGCCCTTGAGCATTCGCGACCAATAGAACGTTCTGAGGATGAGTCCAGATATGTATGGGCATGACTGTGCGCGTCTGCCTTTCTTGCTTGCCATCGCAATAAACCATTGGGGATATTGCGTGGTATACACCCGCGGCTGCGCCGACCGGGATGTCGGCGGTCCCTGCGCAAGATGAGATTTCCTCATAGAAGACAGCACCACTTGTCAAACCTGTCGAGACTGTCAAATTGTCCAGAATCGGATCGATGGTCGAAACGACGAAATGAAGGAAAGAAAGGAAACGACCTAGGCCATTGGTGGCGAGATGAGTCGATTCGCCCGCGTCATGGCGAGCGGCCAATACGCCGACATATCATTGGCCCTTTGAACTCTGAAACGGATGGCTTTTATTGTATCAGGATCTATATGTGGGGTTCCTTGGCAGCTTGGCAATTTGGTCCCCGGCTGCGGCTCCTCCTTCCCCTGCCCCATGTCGACCACGTCCACTATGCGTGCAGTCAGTCACTGCGAGTTTGAATCGGGATGCCGGGACATGGAGGCTGCGGTGACATTTGGGCTGCCTTCGTTGAGGTGAGAGTTGGTTTCTCAGAGCACCCGATATCGATCCCATCCTACTCGGCTTCCCGCTTGCATCTGAACTGGGCTGGCCAACGACGATCTGAGCGTGCCCATGAAACCTAGCTCCAAGCGCCCAGAGATGTCTCATCTGATTGACCTGCTGGCCCGTCACTAACGAAATGCTTACCTAGGGTAGCGTACAGGTGGCTTATGACGCAGGAGCATCAAGCATGGCCAAAGAAAGCGAAGAGGGTGGTGGTTCGCGGCTTGCTGTATCGCAGCCAGCAGCCGTCTGCCCATGCGGACGCACGACGGACGGCCATGCGCACCCAAAGAAAAAAGGGATCGAGGCGGAGGAGAAGACAAGGCGGAGCGGGCGTGCTTGGACAATCTGATATCCGTGCTGCTGCTGCTCAGGTACGCAGTGGTTAGTTCACGCCCCCACAACAAACGCTAGGATGCAATCCGTGAACTCCTCCACATGGGACGGCGTGTTTCGGGGTCGCGGTTCATTTCCTCACCCCGCATTAACTCAGCATCACCTCCGTCGACCTTCACATTGGTCTGCGCTCTCGCCTTGCGGCCGATCCCTCTGGGATCCCTCTGGGATCCCTCTGGGACTTCCTTATGGCTGCTCTGCCGCTGCCAAGTTGCAGGCGTAGGGAGTGGCAGGGTCCGCTGCAACTTATAGCATCACGCACGGGGGTTGTTATTGAACCATGACAATGCGAGGCCACGCGGACCTGCTGTTGGCCGCCAGGCCCTCTCTGCTGTCCACCATGGACGAGCACTTGTGCTGGGCGCAGGGACACTCGGGCTCTCTCAAGCAAGATCCATCAGCATGAGATATATAGGCGGATGCACGGTCGTCATTCATCTGGATGAAGAACCTCCTTCCACCACGTCCTCCTTCTAGTCCTCCTCCTCCTCCTCCTCCTCCTCCTCCTCCTCCTCCT
>JMQE01001295.1:0-25677 GCA_000731825.1 Hypocrella siamensis | reverse complement strand
GAAAGAAAGAAAGAAAGAAAGAAAGAAAGAAAGAAAGAAAGAAAGAAAGAAAGAAAGAAAGAAAGAATCTCCAATGTCGTGCTTGTCATGGAAACAAATATGGCTTTCAATCCTCATATTCCTCTCTACCAGATTTCTCCTTGGCAGGCAGAATTCTTTTTCGAGAAAACGGCTCGAGACACAGGCCTGCTTGGTACGTGCTGCTCGTCATGCATGACACGTGGTGCTGACGCGCGTATACTACTAGATGGCCTCGAGGCCTTGGAGGGACTCAGAAAGGTCCCAACAGAGGATAATAAAGACTACCTTCGTACGTAAGTACTGTAGGTGGCCCTGCCGTCGTTACATCCGAGGCCATGCATGACAGCTGCCAAAGCTGAGAAATGTTGCAAATGGTAAAGAAACGTGATTTCTGACAGCCTGTCTTGTAGTCTAGATTGTCTACCATTGTGAAATTTCAGGAAAATAAAAGAAAGCAGACAAAGCATTTCAAAGTAGACTTAAGAGAGGAAAAGAAGTAAAGAAGAAAATAAATAAAATAAAATAAAATAAAAAATAAAGAAGAAAATGAGGAAAATCACAGAAAATGAATTCTCAAACTCCAACAAGTACCTCTACTAAAAGCTCGACAAATACATCATCGTTCCCACGCCCTTTTGGGTCTTCCCTTCAAATCGCACGCCACGCCGCCGCCCATATTCAATCCAACTGACGGCGAGATATGCCATCTCAAAGTCGCCCTCAACAACAGTGCTGCACGCGCAATTCAAGTGAAAAAAAGACATGTCAAGACGGCGAACTCAACGCGACAAAGATTCACGTCTGCATCTGCTTCGAGCTCGTCGCGGTCGGGCCATCCGGTCCACAAATGGTAATTGGCTCTGTGATGGAAGCCTCCGGACCATGACGCATCACTGCGGCAGCCTGAGCGAAGAATGAATTGATCCGAATCGTCGCTGGCCGGATCAGAGCTCGCGTCGGCGTGTGGTCGGTGACAGCAATCTTGCTGACCTTGACTCGGAACTCCTCCAGCATTCTGTGTGCCGCTTCAATGTGTGGACTCTCCGCTGCCATCAGGAAGAGATAGACGAGGAAGTTGCCGCAGAGGATGATTTGAGACCGAGCATCTGCAAAACGCACCATGATCAGTATACAAAGGGGTCCCGAATCAAAACTGAGCAAGAGCAGGTCAACACGTACGACGTCCCCAGAACCCCCGCAAGTCACCGGGGTTAATGCTGACAAAGAACTCTGTGAATTGCGCAAAGTCGATCAAGGCTTGGGAAAACCATTTCCTGAGGTTCGAGTCCGGCATGCTCTTGGCTGCTTTGGTGGCAGGGTGCATCAATGCACGGTACAAAAGCACTTTTGTGGCGTATAATGTCAAGTGCAGTGGACCTAAGCGCGAGCTCTTTTGTTACCCAAGACTGTGTATACAATATGTGTGCGTGGCATGGGAGCCAAACGGGGACCTTCCCTCGGAATGGTTTGGTACTCACAATTGAAGCATGAAATGGAGGGATCGCGGTTTCGAGGAACAGCGAGGCATGACGGCAATAGGCTTGGCCAGTCTTTCAACTTTTCTTGGACTTCGGCCAGCTGGGCATTCTTGAGTCTCGCATCCGGCATCCGCGCACTTACTTGACTACAAACAGCATCATGTCAAAAAAAGGGTGATTCCCAGTCCCAAAAGAAAAAGGGGAGAAAGAAAAGGGGAGAAAGAAAAGGGGAGAAAGAAAAGGGGAGAAAGAAAAGGGGAGAAAGAAAAGGGGGAGAAGGCCAAGGCAGGAGGAGAGCACCTACAAGCTGCAATCAAGCACCTTGCGAAGAAATCTGGTAACCTTGACCGTTTCAAGAAACCGTGCACCCGATGACACATCGAAATATACGTTTGGGAGGTCCACGAGATGCCTCAGATCGTCAGGCACATCTTCGTCACAGCGCATGTCTTCAATGTCGACCGCGGCGGTGTTGAAAGAAGTTTCGCTGATGTGAGGTGGGTTTCCGAGTGCAATCGCGGACCAACAGTCGGTCACAAACGTTGCCCACCAGAGTTTTCTTCGCAATTTCTTCTCCACAGGCTCCAAGTTCCACTCGCTCGGGTCTAGGTGCAGGCCAATGCATTGGGCACATGCAGTGGCCTGGGCAGCCAGGGTGAAGGTTGAGGGCGCTTCCATGGCGTCAATGGTGGGCGCCTGAACGTGTATGAGGAGCAGACAAGCCTGCACTATGAACAAGTTCGGATTCAAGATTTCTCTTCGGAGCGCTCTGTGAGCTTGGTCGACAATCTCGTGCTGCTGAAAGGGAAATGCATCTGCATTCTGAGTTGCCGGATCCTCTGTCCAGAAAATGGACGCCAAAGCGTACACTGCGCCGCGTAGGCATGCAGGTATCGACTTTCTGTTGCTGGCATACCGGCGAAGAAAGCGGACCTTGGACATGATGGGCAGCACAGGGTGAACGTATTTAAAGTAAAGGCGGACGAGCACATCGGCATGCGGCCACACTTTGGTTTCGATGGCATCAGAGGCTTCTTCCCTGGACTGGTTGATGTACTTTGGGTGGCCCATGGATAAGAACAGGAAATGCAAGGGCAAATCGTCAATGTCGGGTCCTCCACGGTGGAGTTGAACGACATTGGCATCTACCGTGGAGGATTCGCTCAAGATGCCATAGCTAAAGGCATCGAGAACGAAGGGGTCCTGTTCAGCAGTGCTGCCAAGGAAGTATGTCGCCCTTCCAGGATTATCTTCCAACGTATAAGCGGAGCTGTTCACGGACGACTCGGGGGAGTTGAGAGCTGGCTGTACAATGTACAGACCCGTAACCGTCGTGTCAGGCTCCGTCTTGACCTTGTCCCGGGAGTAACCAGCCGGGTTCACGGGATAGCTCGTCGAAGCCGCTTCGTTGCTGTACCGGGAAGACAGGTCGCTTTGGGACGGCGAAGCGATGCCTTGGGGACTCGACTTGGCAGTGTTTGGACTTGCTCCCAGGGCTTCCGGCCGTTCACGATCTCCCGAGTTTGCAGAGTAGGGCGAGGCCGAATAGCTTTGACCACCATAGTGTGATACGTATTCGGCATTGGAGTAATATCTCCCGTCGCTGCCCGGCGTTGACTGACAAGCTATACCCCTGGGGGGGGGGGGGGCGGCTTGGACACGGTGCGTGCGGACGCGAGCGAGAATCAAAGCTGTTCGGTTTTTTTTTTGGTGATCATTCAACTGCTAGATGGATCTTTGTGTACATGTATGAATTTTGCGCGTGTGCAGCACATGACCATCGATGTTTGAGTGTGAGAGAGAGGGAGACAGTGACAGAGAGACAGGAGGTGGGAGAGTAGGGGGAGGACGATGGCGAGCATACGACCAGAATCAGACACATATGCAAGTATGTCTGTGACTGCGTATGTATGTGTATATATGCGCGTATGACACGTAGCACACATTGCCAACGTAACCAATGTACTCTTTGTATGTTGCGTGTGTAATGTGTGTAATGTGTGTTATGCGTGTTATGTGTGATGGCACACAACCCACTCCCGCCGTGATGGTCGGGCACGCATCATGGTTGGCCGGAGGGCCGGAAAGGTCGGAGAAGACACGGCAGCCGGGAAAGAAATGATTACTCACAAGGAGGCTCAACGGAGATGATGCAGGCCGTCTTGCGGCGGCGACAGGCATCGCAGGGACGGCTCTTGCGGCTCCTTCGCTCCCTCGGGACACCGAAGGTGCTTTGTATCACAAACTTGCGGGGGCGACCGTAGCCTCCGGGCTCAGATCCAGCGTCAGACCTGTCGCCGGGATGAGCATAATCGGAGGAGGGACCCGGGGGATTGGGAGCGGAAGCATCACCGTCCATAGCTGCGAGGGTACGGCGCAACGTGACAAGGAGTCACTTCGGCGTACTGTCTGGAGCGTTTCGAAGTGTGTCGGCGAACATGTCGGCAAAGCCTTGGACGGGGGGGCACGATTTGATCCGACACTGTCGGACGTGCTGGCCCCCGGGTGACCCAGACGACCATCTGAGAGGGGCGCAGGCGGGGGGAGCTTGGTTTGCGCAATTTCAGTCAATTGGCCAAGGACCGCTTTCATGCTAGCCGCCCACGATTCCGGCCTTTTGACTGGCTGGTTGGCTGGCCTGCCAGGATTTTTTTTTTATTTTTTTATTTTTTTTTTTCAAAATAAAAATAAACGTCAATCGGTTGTGAAACTTGTCGCTGGCTGCTGAATGCTGAATGCTGACTGCTGATTGCTGGATGCTGATTGCTGGATGCTGATTGCTGAACGCTGGCTGACGGGCGCGTGGACGCGTGGACGTTGCTCGATGAACATGTTGGCCAGTCATCATCAGCCAGTTGATCCTGTCAACGCATTGGTAACTTGCCTCGTTACCATGAGCTGCTCTCCCTGAGGTCCCCGCGGCATTCCTCGTCCTCTCCCTCCTCTGCTTCCACTTCTGTTGGAGCGCGCCCCCCGCAACCCCTTAGCCCAACTTGCCAATCCCAAGGAGCGTGGCGCGGAACCGGAAAAACTTGCCACAGTCAGATCTCGAACCACCCGATCTCGTGGCTAGCAGCAAAAATCTCCGCCACTCCTTGACCGGTCGAGGAGTGTAGGTACGATATCAATAGTATGTACGTACTGTGTTGCACCTCAGGACGGCGCACAACGCACGAGCCGTCACACATCAGATGCAGCCCCCCGTCGCGGCTGTCTTGCAGCTCACGGTGTGAATAGAAGACAGCCGCAGGCCCAACGCCGCCACCAAGTGTTCACACACACACACAGAGAGAGAGAGAGAGAGAGAGGTACGTCCTCTGATATTCTTTCCTCATTTCATCCTGTGTTCCCACGACTGGCATGGCTGTGTCGAGCTTAACCAAGAGGGTGGAACAGTTGGACGACAAGCATCCCAAGTTGGCCGATGGTTAGTTGCCCCGTTTATCGTCATGATGACGAGCAGTTCCGACCCTTGTCGACATGTCTTCGCCGACATTGTTCACCCCTTGTTACTTCACGAGTCACGGCTCTGCCTCCGAATGCGACGCTGGCCGGCATTGCTCCCGCCCTCGCTGCGAGAAAACATCGAACTTTGCTTCTGCTGTTCCCGGCTCAGATCCGAAGCTAAACCCACTGCAGCTCATTCCCGTCCCTAGCACGGCAAAAGCATGACGAGTGGGTCGGCGCGATTTTGCACCGCAATCAGACAAGCAAACTCACCTTGTCCAGGGACTGAGTACGGAGTCCGCAGCACGGTGTAGAGCCGCCGCAGATGAGCGTGGCCCATTGTACAACCTGAGAAAGTGAGACTGGACAGGTGCTGCCTCACCCCCTGCTGCATCTCGGGGTCGGATCCCGTTGGCTGGAGCCGGGGGAAACCCATGAAGGAAATCCCAGGAGAAAAAGGGGGGGGGGGGGAGAAAACCAACCAACGCAAGGCCTCCGACCAACATTGCAACGAGCGAATATTGTACAAGCCACGACCCCAACACCTCGCTGATCAATCGACGTTTGCTGTTCCCGATCGAACAAGAGTGGCAGGCACGCTCTGAGCCACAGTCCGCTGCCTGCCTGCATGCGGGCGTCTCGGCCGAAGCATCGGCCAACTCTGCCCGGCTCCACACGGGCAGGTAGGTAATGCGCATGAATGAGCATTCAATCAGTTGACTTCTCAAGCTCGGTGGATGCATTGTATTGCGTTGCCAATGTGAGATAAGGACTGAAAAGGTCTACCTCACGTTGGCGCATGAAATGCATGTTCCGATTGGCCCAGTCGAACTGAGCCAAAAGAAACCTTGTGTTGCGCTCTACTGATAAGACTTGATGGAATCCCAGAGGAACTATCTGTCTCCCGCCACGCTGTCGTCAGCAAAGCTGGGATTCCAGGCTGTAGTCAGATTGGCATATCATGCTTGTTGCTTCTGCCCTCCGGGTCCGTTCATCAGTTCGTAGACTTGCGTAGTTCTCGAAATTTCCCGTCAGCCATAGAAGGAAACGCAAGGCAAGCATTTCCACATAGACGCTTACTTGGGGTGAGTAATACGACGTTGACAAACCAGATCTGCTGTCTCGATGAACTTTGTCATGGACCAGTCGTCATCAGGTGCTGTGTATGGAATCCAATGAGATGGCCGGGTGTCTCGATAGAAGTCGGGGAACAGTGGACGTCATGTGCCCAGTTAGAAGATGTAGCAAGAGCTCGTCCTTTCAGGTGGTGTGGTTGCAGCAGATACACTCATCTTTTTGAGTTGGACGCTGGCCATCAACATCATCGCCGCTCCAGGGGGACGCATAAGATCTTTCCAGAATTCTTTGCGCTCATGAAATTGCCTGGCAGTAGGCATCCAATGAAGTTGAAGAATGACTCGACGTCAACTCGTGTGGAGACAAGACCGAAGGACTTCTTCCTCCGCTTTTCAAGTAGCTGTGATTGGTGGATGAACGACGCCGTACGTTTCCAAGCTTCCTCCTTGGGGGGGCGTGAAATGTCAGCTTGCTTGGGTCTGAAGTTGAGAGAGAGCAGACCCACGAGCATCCACGCTGCCGTGATGATAACCCCAGCCTCCCTTGCTCTCAGTGTGATGGGGCACGCAACTCGTCCGAGTTGCTCGGGAAAGAAAGTTGCCTGCTACGTGCAGTCACTGAATTCACACAGGTCGGTGCTATGACGAGTGGCAATGTATTCAATCTTGACGCCTCCTCAATCCAGACTATGTGCTACTTGAAAAGAGTGTCTTGTCGACTTGGTTCAGTCAATAAAAAGAATTGGCCATGATGGATCCATTTTCCTGCCCATCACGATACTTTCTCGGACATGGTCGTGCAATACTCAAATGGCGTTTTGCTTGGCGCGGGTTTCGAACACCTTGAGCGCCTCCTCGGCAGCCTTGAGACCACTGAGCGCCATGGCACCGAAAGTAGGGCCTGCGAAGAAGTAAAAGAACGGAGGAGGGTCGAGTCAGCATGATGAAAGAAAAATGGCAATCAAGCAGGGACTGGGATGCGTTGTCTTACCCATGCGGTTGGCGCCGTCGACTTCAGAGAGCTCCATGCCGCCTACAATGAGGCCGGGGACAATCTCACGAGTGTTCTTGACAATGGCATCCTCGGCAGTGTTCATGTCGAGGCCGCGCATGCCACCGAGCTTCTCAATGCGCTGCATGCTGACGAGCCTCTTGACAGAGAAGGCACCCATTGGACCATCGTGGCCGGTGGTGGAAATGACGAGAGGGGCGTTGATGGTGTTGGGGTCCATGCAAGACTGATCGTCGTGATGCATGGAAACCAGAGTCCAGTTGGTGACGACGCCGGAGATTCGGACGCCGTCGTCAGAAGGACGAGTGATGAGGTCCTCGACGCAGGTGGCGTTGAACATTTTGACATTGGGAAGCGACAAGACCTTGGACATGATGGTCGACGTGAACAAGGCCGCGTGCTTGACAACGACGTAGTTGCCTTCATCTTCGTAGGGAACGCCGATCTCGCGGAGGAAAGCGTCGGCAGGCTTTCTCATGACCATGGCAGAGAAGAGCTGGCCGCCCAGCCAGGCGCCGCCGCCTGGAGAAACGGACGCCTCAATGATGCAAATCTTCAAATCCGGACGATGCTTGCCGAGGACATAGGCAGCGCTGAGACCGCAAGAGCCAGCACCTACGATGACAATGTCAGACTCGGCGTAGGTGTCGAGGTCCTGGAAGTATCGACGGGTCATGGCGCGCGAGACCTGGCTTTCGCGGATGGGCGCAAAGGCGAAGTCGTCCCACTGGCCCATCATCTCATCGATGGTCTGCGTGCTCGGACCACTCTTGACGGACAGCTTCGAGACGGGCATCGCGAGCTCAGCTTTTTGCTGGACGGGAGAGATGGCAGCCGGAGGCGTCATGGTGGATCTGTACAAATTAGGGACGTGCCGTTGAGGAAGAGGGGAGGAAGGGGGAGGGGGGCAAGCATGATCCTTTCGCTGGTATTATCCAGATCAAGTTCAGGGCCGTATAATCTCAGCCACGCTCCGCCGGTCCTCTCGGTCCTCTTGGCCTCCCTATCCGAGCAGAAACAGCTGAAATGTCTGCGGATGAAAGACGGCGAGGGAGGACGGCAAGAGCGGGCACCGGCTCATGCAACGAAAATTACCTGAGATGTGATCATGATTGGATACAGTACCATCGAAGGAAGAAACCATGGTTGCTGTCGGAACGCGGGGCGGGAAAAGGAATACCGATTTGAGCCTGTATTCGTCATCATTAGCCATCATCCTGATGGACGATAAGGATCTGAAAAGAAGAGAAAGAAAGAAGGCGGTTCCACAGACAAAGTTGCTTGTTGTAAGGTTGGTGCGTGATAGGTGCGACTGATTTGAGAATCTGGTTGTCGTCGAGGAAAAAAAACAGACCGGTAGCTGGGAGGTGAGGGGTTTTTAAAGCGCCAATGCTTGACGGCGGGGTAAACTAGCGGGTTAAAGTGTTTGCACGCAGCTACTATTGTACTGTGGGTAAGAGGCGAAACTTTCCTTCGTCCAACAGACTTTGTTCGGGTCAGGCCCCATACGGATGCTTGACGCAATGGACAGTTTCCCGCTGTACTCGGATTGGGTCGGCTAGACGAGGGGTGTCACACGATGGTGCGTATCCAAAAAAGAAAGAAAAAGAAAAAAAAATTATGGAGTTGCGGATGTGGACGAGTAGGAGGAGCTTGGTTCCGTGTGGTCAAGAGGCTTCGTAGGTAGCAGAAGCAGGGAGCTTTAGAGAGCTATGGTGGAGCTCGTGCGCGGGGAACCTCACCATAGAGGGGGGGGAGGAGGGGGCTTTGGTTGAAGCAGGATTTCCGTGATGCCGCCGCGGTCGAGCATCTAGGCGCGATGACGAGAAATGGGAGCAGACAAGCAAGATGGCGGATCAGGAGGGACTGCCGTCGTACATGGCTTGCTCTTCGCAATAGCCGCCGTCTCATTGCTATACCCAACGTCTACTTTCTTGCGTGAAATAATAATCTTTGGTTTTGGTTTTATCCATGAATTCACTGATCCGTTGATCCATTGATCCATTAATTTATGTACCTATTAGTCTCTTGATCCATTGATTGATCCATTGATTGATCCATTGATTGATCCATTGGTTGATCCAACCATGATTTGCCTGCCCGCCTGCCTTTCGTAGAGCAACAAGACGAGAAGAAGCCGTGCCCTCGTCACGCCGCAGCCACCTCCTGAATCGTCCTCACAAACCTCTCAGGATCATGGCCGAATCGACCCAGGAACAAGCCATCCAAGCCCGTCTTTAACCGCTCGTACAGTCCCGGCCCAGCACTGCCGCCGTACACGATCCTCGTCAGGCCCCCTCTCGACCTGACGCATTCCAGCCCCCGAATGCCGTCGACGACGCTCAAGACGTGCTCCTCGCCCGCGGGCTCCTCGGCGCCAATGGCCCAGACGGGCTCGTACGCCAGCGCCATCTCGGCCGAGGACGGCACGGCCGCCATGACCGACTCAATCTGCGCCCGACACTCCGCGACGGCAGCTTCAAGGCCAGAGTTTCTTGTCCGCTCGCCGACGCACACGAGCGGCACCATGCCGTGCCTGCTCACGGCGGCCGCCTTCCTGGCCACGACGGCGTCGGTCTCGCCAAAGAGCCTCCTGCGCTCGGCGTGCCCGACCTCGACGATCCTGACGCCCACCTGGCTGAGCACCGAGGGGCTGACCTCGCCCGTGAAGGCGCCGCTGTCCTCCCAGTGGCAGTTTTGCGCGCCGGCCCAAAGCGTCCCGCCGACCGACGCCGACCGCATCTGCCGGATCGTGTCGGTGAGTGTGACGAAGTCGGGAATGACAAAGATGTCCACCTCGGACAGGGACGCCGGCGGCAACTTGGACAGATGGCTCAGCAAGTCGTGCGTCACTTGGTGGGTTTGTGCGGCCGAGAAGTACATTTTTGTCGAGAGGCCGATGAGGCGCCGGCGGGGGTTGGCAGCAGCCATGGCTCGCGTGGCTCGTATTATGGTTTCTTGGGAAAGCAAAAAAGGATATAGGGAAAATAAGAAAGGATTACTTGATATTTTTTTTCTCTCCTTGGTCCTCGTGATCCTTGCCCACGATCAAATCCCAACCCCTCCTCAATTGTTTCCCGAAAGCGGGTCCGGCTTTTGCATGGCAATACATATGTACATACTGTACATAAGAAGATGGAACAGATCTGTTCTCTGTATAATTCATAAATACTGTACGGAGTATGCACCTCGTCTCTTCTGTTCTTGGCCGCCTTTGCTTCTTGACCTGACTATTTTGTGGTACTTGATTTTTGCTTTCTCCGTCCTGCTCGCCCTGCTTATTTCTCTCAGTCTGACATGTCTTTTCTCTCTTGGCAACCATTCTGCGTGCACAATTTTCGAGGATTTTTTTTTGGGCTGCCGCTCTCTCGCTGGGCTGGAACTTTTCACTTCTGCCAAGTTGCGCAGATAATACTTGCATGCTCTTGTTGCCTCGAAAAATGCTCGTTCGGACGATGATGACCATGCCATCCACACATTGTTTCGTTTGGGTCTTTGTGGATCCAATTTTTGCCCTTTCAATCAGCCGCGTCGTCTTCTCACGTACTTTCCCGTTAGGTATCATGGACATGACCATTTCTTAGTCCCTATGCCATCATCTCCTTTCATGCTTCTTCTCTCCGACAAAGAACCTCGTCCCCCCTTTGCGGCTTGGTGCTCCGTTTCCCGTAAATGCTGCACGTAAAATCCCACGCCGCCTTTTATGCCGCTCCAGTCGGTCCGCCGTCGCTTTTCTGCTCTGCCCTTTGGAGTTCATGACGAAAACCAGCTCTTCCTCGCATGACCGCGCCATCGAACCATCTTTGTACTTGTGAGCCAGCCCGAGTCCACGTGTACATATTTGCCTACTACTAGGTAGTTATGTACATCCATGTACACATCCCAAGTGAAGGAGGGGCCTCATGCAACCGGCTTACTGCTCCACCGCAAAATAGATGCAGGACCAATTAGTTCAGCCGTCATGTTAAAATCCTCGGCAGATCCTCTGCAGCATCTCTGGCATCTGCTACAGGCGCAGCCCTTTCTGTCTTCTATCATGATGGAACCGGACAAGACCCCCATTGCACAATTCCCCATCGAACTGCAGCCCATGACCCAACAGATGAACCTGCGCGAGCCGCAAGATGATTGGACAGGCAAGACGAATACGGCCGAGAGGAAGCGTCTACAAAACCGAATTCACCAACGTGAATACCGTCAGTAAAATTCATTCTTACACAACACACAGCCGTCCCCTTAGTGGATCTCTTTTCCGCTGATGCTTGAAGGGACAAAAAAATTGCTGCATACAGGGAGGAAACAAAGAAGGACAGTGAGTCGCGGAGGCCGCCATGACAACGGTCCAAGCATCTCGGCAGCTCAGACGTACTCAGAGGCCGCAACACAGGTGCTCAGCAATCCTGAGAATGACAGATTGGTCCAAGTCTGCCAACAGATTCGTGTCAGTCGAACTTGCCGCCTCGGCACTCCAGAAACCTGGAATCGGCTTCACCGGTTCATCTCAGAGGCGTGTGCCGAGTATGCAGCCGGCACGCCTCGCCTGAACCACCTCCCGATCCTGATGGGCATCAACGTCGTCAACGCGCTGGCCGAGAACGCCAAGATCCTAGGCCTTTCCAAGCTATGGCTCGACTATCACGCCGTCTCGCCCTTTTGCCAGCAGGTCGTAGACGCCCGTCACACGACAGTCTCGCCCGAGATTGTCAGCCACTTTCCCTCCAATCTCTGCCCTACCACGACGCAAAACACGGTAGAACATCATCCATGGATTGATCTGTTCCCGCTGCCTGTTTTCCGCGACAACATCCTTAGAGCCATTGCCAGCACCATCGACTCTTTTGACGAGGATGAATTCTGTTACGACCTGGTCGATGTCGACAATGACAAGGAAGCTGGTCAAGCGGCTCTGGTGGTCTGGGGAAGTCAGCCCTGGGATGTACGCAACTGGGAAGTCACCGAGACGTTTCTTCGGAAATGGGGTTGGCTGCTTCGAGGATGCAAGGAGCTGATAGAGGCGACGAATTACTGGCGTGCTGCGCGCGGAGAATCACGTATCCGTCTGTAGCAAAAAAAAGGTGTGTTGACCTCTGAGTTGGCCCTTGCCAACCTAGGAATCGGTGGTGGTAGTTGAGCGCTTATGGGAGAGCTAGAATATGACGCCTCTTTGTTCCACAAAAATCACGAGAAAATACGAGACTTTATATACACGTGCGAGAGGTTCAAGACGCAACGATGAAGTAACGAGCCACGAGGAGTGTGAACAAGGTTGGTGGCGCGCTAATGCAGTCTGCTTACTTTCCCATGCCTGAAGCCGAGCCGCCCCTTGAATCCCAGTTGACTTCTGATTGGTCACGAAGGCTTCGCGGACCTGGAACAAGGAAGTAGAAAGCCTGGCACTGGCAGGCCCCAAGTCAACAGTTCACCAGCCCAGTGAGCGCCGTGCAGAAAACTACTCCAAGTTCCCGCCGTTGCGACACGGAGATCGAAGCCTTCTCATTACTACGTGTTTCGGCCATCAAGTATATCGACAACTCATCCAGATGACGTAGCACTGTCTACCTTGACAGAATCGGCAGCGAGCCAATGTGTCGTCGCCACTCGCACGTCTTTTGCCACTCCGTAACGCAGAAGTGAGGGGAAAAAAAAACAGAAATGTGTAGGCGTGACATCGACGAGAAGATGGACATGTAGGCCCCGAATTCGAATGCTCCGTTTGCAGTCGTGGCCTGCCACGAAGAAGTTTATTTTCCTATCAAGGACTACTACACCAAGCACGTCTCCAGGGGCTCGCTCCTTGTGAATATCTTGTCGCCGCAAACTATGCCTCAGCTGCAAAAGTCCACCCACCCCCGATCCCCGACCCCCTCCTCCTTCCACCAGACCATCAATCTTGGCATGCACCTATCGCACCTTGAACGAGCCCCTACACAGCCCCTTGGAGGTGAAGATGCCCTTCGGGTCAATCTCGCTCTGGATCCGCCGCAGCCTGCGCCGGTTCTCCTCGCCATATCCCGCAAACGGATCCTGGTTGTCCAGACAGTAATTGATGTAGAGCCAGCGATTCCACAGTCCGGCGTCTTTTGCCGCGGCCGTCGAACGCTGGTGCCAGCGCGTGGCAAAGTCGTGCATGGCCCGGTCGTCCTCGGCTTGGGACCAGGCAACGGTGAGTAGAACAACTAAGGCGGGTTTTTACTGTTTTAGTTCCTAGACTGGACTTTACATTGCTCTTGAGGGTGGAGGGGAAAGGGTTTGTGCAAGTGACAGTGGCGTACTGTTAAGAGGCCCCTTTGCGGACACGCCGAGAGCGTTTCCCCCTCGTAGACGCATGGCCTTTATGGCGTTTCGGTGGAGGGCTTGCGTGACGATGCCTGTGTTGAATCCTCGTGTACTGCGATTGACGCGCTTGACTTCTTGTCTGAAAATGTCGAGGATGCGCAGCTGTAGTTGCTCGGATGGATCAAATGACAGCGTGGCAAAGTAGTTTCTTTTTTTCGTTTGTGTCGCATCGTCAGCAAAAGTTGCTCTGTGGAATCTTCAGTGGCGACGACTCACCGCGACCCGGGAGGATCGAGGGCCTCGTAGGTGAAGTTGCTTTGCCAGTCGACGCGGAGAGTGCTCGACTCGTACGGTATCGTGTTCAGGTCGTGGAAGATGGCGGGATCTGCCACCGGTCTGGAGTAGATGGGCCACATGGACGGCTGGAAGCGATCCGTGGTCTGGTTGTATTGGTACCTGGAGTAGAAGCACATGTCTGTATCGTTGCTCAGCGTGGTGGAAAACTGGTGGACGTGGCGGACAATGTCCCCGGTGTACCTGTCGTTGTAGGTCTTGACGCCGCTCAGGATCTTGCCCTGGCGATACAACTTGATTTGGAAGTCGGTCACGATGCCAAAGTTGTTGCCGCCGCCGCGGAGGGCAAAATACAGATCGGGGTTCTTGTCATGGCGCGCCGTCACGATGGTGGCGTTTGGCAGCACGACCTGAAGAATTTTGTTTCGGTAAGATGAAAAAAAAGTCTATAGGAAAACAAAAAAGGGGTGCGAAATAAGAAAAAAAAACGACGAACCTGATATTCGAGGACATTGTCCACCTGCAGTCCGTACTTTGGCGTCAGGCTCGAGAAGCCGCCACCCAGAGAATATCCCGCGACTCCAACGTCTGCGACCCTGCCGCCGATGAAGCTCAGCCCGCGCTTCTCCAGGGCCGTGTACACCTCGGCGAGCACCAGACCCGGCCCGATATGCGCTGTGCGCCGGCTCCGCGACACGTCCAGCCGCTTCATGCCCACCAGGTCAATCGTCACTCCGCCGTCCGAGTTAGACGCGTCCACGAACTGGGCGTGTCCGCCGCCCTTGACGGCAAATCGGCACCAATGGCTCGTCACAATCTTGATTATCTTGGCCACTTGGTCGGCCGAGCTGGGCGTCACTCGACATGCCGGTCGAGTCTGTCGCTGTTTCTCATCCCAGATGACCCAATGAGTGTCGTCTCTGGGATAATGAACCGCACGTCCAAACTCCCGAGTCAGTAGGTGACACTGGACACACGCGTCAGCAACGACTCGTCGTCCAGGTCTTGGTGGCAGATGACATACCGCGTTCTTGCAGCCGCTGCCGCCAACGAGGCACTGACCATGGGACAAGGCAAGCTCGTTATCCGACACTATGGCCGAAGCATAAGAGGCTTGGGCCAGGAAAAGCCCCAGGCTGTACAACTTGACCATTTTGTGCAAAAGTGCTATTTTACTTTTTCCAATCTATCTCGATGAAACCAGATTCCGACGAGTTCATGCATTGTCTAAAGAAAAGACTCGGCTTGTTGTGCAATTTATACTCACCCATGGTAATGACGTCCAAGTCCATGATGACAACAACCTGTCCCTGAGCTTCGATGATTTGCGTCACCTCACCTGGACCCGGGAGTTGTCGCCACTACCACGCAGGACATGCTATGTAATTTGATGCCAAGCCGCTAATGCAACCAGCTTACTTCAATGCTGCCTTTGTCTTATTTCCGGCCACTTGCTCCACGGTTTCATGTGCATTATTGGCTGATGCTTCTTCCCTTGTCCCAATGGCACGAGCTGCAACGGTACCAGCTAGAGCTACCACATGTATCAGCCTTTTATTTTTTCCACTTCTTCTTCTCTTCGGGCTGACCATATCGGTAGACCTATCGGCAGTTCAGGCTAAAGTACAAACGTATTCTTCCCCACTCCGTGTCACCATGCCACCATCATCACCAAGATGCCCTGTATAAATCCCCTTGAGCCAATGGGACACGGAAACAGCGCCCTCAATCGGCAGCTACTTAGCGGGCCGTGACGAATCTCAAGGCATATGCAATGTTTGCTCTCCAGGTTTGTGGGGAGACGTATACGTCGGCAGCCAAGGCACGTTCTGCCCGTGTCAGCCGACATATTGACCTCGTTCCTTGATTGCCACTGGCTACGTGAATTTACGTTGAGCGTCGCCGAGAACAGCTTTCAATCGAGGTATTTCCGGAGTTTAGTTCGTTCTTGTCTCCGACATGATGCAGAGATGGGTCGATGCCGAGGAGAGACTCGTCCACATCGGCCTCGCAAAGTACGAGACGCTGCCCTGTCTGCCAGCCTTGTGACCTTTGATAGCGAAAGCTCGGTGACGTGACCCTTTACAGGAGATGCTCTGCTTGAACGATGCTCTTTAATTCGGAAATGGGGAAATCGCCGCCTCATTGTACAAGACGTGGTCTTGGGTTCCGTTTGGGGACTAAAAGCCCGTGCTAGGCTGCCTTCCCTTGGGGTGTCGGACTGGCAATTTGTCCATCACAGACGTCTGTTTCCATCTTTCACATGCAGAGCAGCACCTCGGAGCGCACCTCGTTCAAGTCTCGCTGGCAAGTCGAAACTGCTCTCTGCCATGCCAGCCGCGAGGGAAACACGCAGCCCTAAACAGTGCCATTGTCTTTACCGACTTCTGAACTTTCTCCATCCTCCACATCGTGTTGATCTTCGGTCTGGGCTCAAAGTTGCAATCTGCCGTCACGCAATGGTGTCCTGAGTCGTCTGCGAACCACATTCACCATGTGTCGTCGCCTGGTTCCTCCTGCTCTAGTCTGACGTCCACTTGCGCTCCCTGCTTCAATCTGGAGGCCTTTCTTCCTTTCCTGGACCGCCTTTGTTTATTCATCTGCATCTTTTGGCCTCCTTCTTTCTCTGTCCAGCTCGGAACTTTGTCAGACGGCGCGGATAGGCCGGGGTAGTCTACTCCTCTAACGGCAATCTTGACCAAAACGACAACGCCAGCCGAGAATGCCACACTGACACCGTACCTGTCTGGAATATTGTATCTTCGGCCCCCAGCCACCGAATGCCGAGCTTACTGGGCTTCATCTTGCATTACTTCATGCCTGGATGCGCTGGATCGTGTGTATGGCACAATGGCTCAACCCCCCCCCCCCCTTTTGGCTGACGACCGGACACTTGACTGTTCTTGTCGACATGAAATAAATGAGCAACAGCTGTGTTTTCTCGAAATACATCCCTGATGGACGATGATCATGGTGGATAATAGAATCATTGACTGTGATGTGGAAGCCAGTGAAGAAACACTCATCACCAGACCAGTGACTCATAGAACCAGCATTACAAACCCCGTGACGACCCAAATCGGTAAGTTCCCCTCCCGCTGCAGTCCAATTCTTTCATGCCTCCTCGAGATTCGTAATCTCATCAACCTTGGCAGCACTGGCGCTCTTGGTATCAAACTCATACCCGAGCCACTCCTTGGCGAGCCTCCTGGCCAACTCGAGCCCCACGACACGCTCGCCCATGCACAGGACTTGGGCGTTGTTGCTGAGCACGCTGCGCTCGACGCTGAAGCTGTCGTGGGCCGTGACGGCCCGGATCCCCTTGACCTTGTTGGCGGCGATAGCGACGCCGAGACCGGTACCGCAAATCAGCAAGGCGCGGTCGGCCTTTCCTTCTGCCACCAGACGCGCCGCGGCGGCAGCTCGCAGCGGGTATGCCGTCTTGTCTGTGGTTTCCTTGGAGCCAACGTCGATGACCTGGGTGACTCGAGGGTCGGCTTCTAAATCACGCCGGATGGCCTCCTTGTACGACACGCCGGCTTCCTGTGCGGGCAGATGTCAGCGACTTCCCCCTCGGCCTTTGGGGCCCCGCGCTCAGCTCACATCGCAGCCCATGGCGATTCTCCACGTCGGCGACATTATACTGACACAGGGTTCTTCGGGTCGGCCAATTTATATCGTGTGGGAGCACTCAGAACGACGGACGGTGAAAGGACATGTAAAATGAACTGGGGGATAATTGGAAAATAAACGCCCCAGGTCTCGCGAATGTAGATTGTCCAGGTGAGGGATGTTGTTGAGTGAACCGCAAGCACGCCCGCCACCACAAGGACCGAAGGTCAAGGAAAACCGAAATATATTAGAAACCCCACCATGGCTCCGGCTTCGCATGCTGCTTCACTAGATGCAAGTGTGTTCCGACACGGTTCTGCATCCGACAAGCTATGATGCACTCGCCACTTGCCAATGCACCTGCCAACTCTTGTCCATCAGTACGTGGGGAAAACTTAGGGACGGAAGGTGACGGATTTCCGAGTCTGGAAATCCGGCCTGAGATGAGGGGCTGAGCGGGGCGGGGGAACGATGCGGGGGTGACGATTGACGTCGTGTACAACGGTACTCCGTACTCCGTGCTTCGTCAGGACTCAATCGGAAAGAGAAGGAGCAGACATGATGTGGGTTTGAACAGGAATCTAGGTTTGGCCCTAGGCCAGCAAATCTCCAAGAGAGAAGAAAGAGGAAAGAAAACCCTCGCTCTTGTCAATGTCGGCCCACCTGCACCGGCACCGACACGGGTAGCGGCTTCCAGCTTGCAGCTTGCAGCTTGGTTTGTTGTGTTCCGTACATTGCTGCAGCTTTTCCTTTGTCATTTGGACCCCAGATTTGTTTTCTTCCTTCTGAAAGTAACCCTGTCCGCTTCGTGAGACGTAAGCCTGGTGAACAATGTCCAAGCGTCATCTTTTCAACTCCCCCGACGGCCTCGTCAACAAGGCCCTCAGGGGAATCATCGCTTACAACCCAAGCCTGAGTCTGGACGAGGCCAACCGGGTCGTGTTCGACACAACGTACGACAAGAACAAGGTCGCCATCATCAGCGGCGGAGGATCGGGTCACGAACCAGCATGGACGGGGTACGTCGGGACCAACATGCTTACGGCCTCGGTCCAGGGAGACATCTTTGCCAGTCCCAGCACCAAGCAGATCCTGGCTGCCGTCGAGGCAGTTCCCAGTGCAAAGGGGACCATCCTCGTCATCACCAACTACACCGGTGATTGTCTGCATTTTGGCCTCGCCAACGAAAAAGCCAACGCCCGCGGCCACGACTGCCGCGTCATCATCTGCGGCGACGACGTCTCGGTGGGCAGGAGCCGAGGAAGCATGGTCGGCCGTCGAGGCTTGGCTGGGCAGATTGGCGTCTTGAAGGTCATGGGCGGTGCAGCAGGCGCCGGCGGCTCACTCGACCAAGTCTACGACCTGGGCCTCGCCGTTTCGCAGCAGATTGTGTCCATTGCTGCCACCTTGGATCACTGCCATGTGCCTGGGCGGACCGAGCACGGCATGCTCGACGACGACGAGGTCGAGATTGGGACTGGTCCGCACAACGAGCCCGGATACAAGAAGCTGTCTCCCGCGCCGTCCCCTCCCGAGCTCATCAGGCAGCTTCTGACGCACTGCCTGGACGAGAAGGATGCCGAGCGCAGCTACGTCAAGTTCGCCCCGGGCGATGAAACCTTGCTGCTCGTCAGCAACTTTGGCGGCATGTCGCATCTGGAGATGGGCGCAGTCGTGGACGAACTTCTGGAGCAGCTCGAGGCCGAATGGAAGATTGAGCCTGTCCGCGTCTACGCTGGCTTTCTCGAAACGTCCCTCAACGCGCCCGCCTTCTCCGTCTCGCTCATTAACGTCACTGCCGCTGCCAGGAACTGCCCCTACACAGCCCAGGACATCAAATCATTCCTGGACGTGAAGACCAACACGTACTGGGAATCCACGGCTGGCTCTCAAGCGGCGCGACGAAGTCGCAAGGCCCAACTCATCCGCGCCACTCCTAAGCAAGAGCCCAAGACGGTCGACGACAAGCGCGACCTGAAAGTCGACGCCGTCCTGCTCGACAAGATGCTCCGCAGCGCTTGCACGCAGCTCATCGACGCCGAACCTGATCTGACAAGATGGGACACGATTATGGGCGACGGCGACTGCGGCGAGACGCTCAAGACGGGCGCCACCAGTCTGAGGGCCGCGCTCGATGACGGCCTCGCCAGCTCTGGCTCCGTGGTCAAGGTGCTGGTAGAGCTCGAGGACATTGTCGAGAGCAAGATGGGCGGCACGCTCGGCGGCATCCTCGGCATCTTCTTCGTGTCTCTGCGAAGCGCCGTCGAGACCAATGCCAGCATCGCGGGCTCGCACGGCCCTGTCGCGCTCTGGGCCAAGGCGGTTTCCATCGCTCTCGACAGCCTGACCAAGTACACGCCGGCCAAGAAGGGGGACCGTACCGTCATGGACACGCTGATCCCATTTGCAGACGAGATGAGCACGTCGGGCTTCAGCGAGGGTGTCCAGGCCGCTGTTGACGGGGCAGAAGCCACCAAGAGGATGAAGCCCAAGCTGGGGAGAGCCACGTACGTCGGTGCAGGCTCACAAGACGGCCAGGAGCTTCCTCCCGATCCCGGGGCCTGGGGGGCCATGGTGGCCATTCGCGGGCTGCAGAGCGTGTGGAAGTAGGTTGCAACTCGGGATTTGTTTTCTGCTAGCACAGCCAGTTTATGCTGAATGTCGACGTGGACATGGACCAGGTCAAGTTGTCGGAGCAATGCATCCATGGAAATTACCATCAAGCGTGTCTCATAAATCACACCCAAATGCCTGTTTTCATATCATGACAATAAACTGCATGCATGTCTGTCTAAAGGACGCATCCGCCCTCCGCCTGGTGGAAAGGCTTCAACGGCGAAACTTGAATCTCGTGATGCTGAGCTTTGCCTGTTGTTTTGCCAAGGATCATCTGATGATGATGGCGAAACTCGGTATCCCAGCTGCCCACGGTTTTGCGCACCATTTATGCAAAAATGGCTCTAGCACCGCAAATATATCTCTACACTTCAAAGGAATATCCAACTCCCATTCTGGAACAACACATTGCCGCGGGTGTGTATACTTGCCCTGACAAGAATGGAGTGGCAACGCCAAAAAAAAAAAATTGCCCAAATGACGGTGTCGACGAAGACCGGCCCGACTTTGCCACAACCACTAGTCAATACCAAATGTAGTTTTCGGGTCTCAATCTAGCAACTTGTGCAAGAGTTGAACCAGTTCCGCAAGTGGCTGTTGCTTTTTTGTAAAAATTTATAAAGATTTGCCAAGGGGGCTGCAGTTGATGGGCGGCAAGTATGATGCTTGCCCCTACAGCTCACTACGCGTCGCGTGTCCATGATCAATCTACGTTGGTCCTTTTTTTTACTCCTTTGGTCACGTCTATCCGTGGAAGAAAGTGACGAGATGCAAATTCTTCTGTCGTGATGATGCACCATGCCAGAACAGAGTCGGTTGGCGAGCCGCAAAGAATTGGGCTCGGCGCGGCGTCGATGCCGTGATAACGCGGACACTGTCTTCACAAAGGAATGAAGCAGACGCTTCTTGTTGCGCTCAGCACTCTGATCACGTTCAGGAGAGTGAATTTGGCGCTTTTGGTGAAGGCGCTTTGTGTTCAGCTCAACACTCTCAGCGACTTTGGCGCACATGAACGAGGCAAGGCTGTTGTATTCTCCAGCGTGAAAAAAACCCTTATCCCGGCCTCAAACTCGTGATTTTGCAGTGTCTGCTGAAGAATCTTGCAGAATCGAGTCTACCCAGTCTTGCCGTTTGACTTGAGCGGACTTGAACACCTCCGCCCCCTTTTCTGCAGCCAGGCAGACGCCTCCAAACCTGCAATTTTTTTCCCCTCTTCTTTCCCAAACAAGGCCATCGACAGACGGAGCTTTATGGTGATTCCGCAGGGAGAACTGCCTTGTCTTGCCCCTAGTACGCCTCGCGACCTAGCCAGAACCGCATGCACGGTGCAGCTTGGCTGGACCGGATGCAGTCGAGTCAGCTGGACGCGACATTGTCCTTTTTTTTTTTCTCGGACATGACAGGACCTTGGAGACAAATATTTGGCGCAAAGGCTGGCTGAACTGACCGGCGTCTTTATCCCCCTTCACAGCTGTTTTTGGGATGTTTTGGGATGCGGTCAGCAGGGACGGCCATTTTGCCGATTGATGGTGCGGATCAGAGGATCCAAGTATGATGGTCTGTATGCGAGGAATGACTGACGTCTTTGACTCTGATTCGCGTCTCTTGTCATGGCTTGCGGATGTATGCTCCAGCAGGTCGAGATTGGCTCGGACAGTTGGGGTGAGAGACGATGGAGAAGCTTTGCTTGTGCTTGAGCTGAAGTTTTTTCACAGTCCCGAGAGTTCATGTTGATCAAATTTGTCAGGAGTAGACGGCCAAGAATCTTTCTAGTGACATTACGCGATAGGAATAACGTATTTTCACCAACACCTCAGAATCCTCACCATGTTCGAGCATGTCTTGTCCCCGTGAAAGGCGAGTGTCGTTGTCCTTGAACATCCCAGCACCCCCTCGTCCATCTTCAAGCTCCTCTCACAAGATCCGCCATGCCCCAGCAACATGGATGCGAATCTCGCTCTGCACACGTCTCCAGCTGCGCTGTATCGTCTTGTGGGGTTTCGCGGAATGGCCCGGCTCGGACCACAGCCATCTTTGATCTCGGGGGGGTTTCTTCCCATTGTTCGAAAATGGTACGGGCGCTCATTAGGGCCCAGCGTCATTTCTTCTGCCCGCTGCAAGGCAGGCAAGCGATTCCTCCTAAGCCTGCTGTGCAGACAGGTCACAGAGGCATTCATGCCGCGGGGAGAAGAGGAAAACCAACATGATGCTCGAGAATTGTCGACAAGAGGCAGCAGTCGAATCAGTCTACAAGCCAAAAGGCTCGTCCCAGCCGCGAACAGCAGACTCTTTTTCCGTGGGCAATATTCACGCAAGAAACGCCGTCTCTTACCGAGCAGGTACATGCTTTCCCAACACCCCAAAAAAAAAGATGACAAAAGTACTCGCTCGAGAGCTTTGGGCTTTTCCAACTCATGCAAAAAAGACGTGGCCAGGTAGAAACTTTTCATTCCCCTTCTTTCGTCTTGGCAATCTGCCGAAAAGTTTGCAAAAACAAAAAAACTTCTCAGCGAACCAAGACTGAGAACTTGCTCCTTCCATCGCTAATCGTCTCTGTCGGTCGCTTCCGGCATGATCAAATGAGCCTGTTGATGCTTCCCAGTGATGGTCCCATTCTCCTACTATCCCTTTCTTACTTTGTGTCTGGCCTCTTGAACAGTGTGCGTCACGGCAGCATGTTTGCCCCAGGAAGAGTCAGACTGCATCTCAGCGAGCAGGCCGTAATGACTCGCCGAAACAAGTGAATTTGGAGCAAGAATGCTCCTAGGCGAGTCTAAGCACTTTCCTGTGCGATCAAAACATGCCAGCTTCGTAGGGTGCTTTCACCAAAAAAAAAAAAAAAAACAAATCCCAGGCTCCAGCTTTCTCAAATCAACTTTTCTTTCTTTGATTTGACTGTTCCCAAACGCGCCTCCCCAATGAAAACACATTATCCGCCTTGGACCCAAAACCATCTCCCACGCTGGACTTCATCACTCCCCCAGTCCCATGTATCTCTTCGTTCTGGAGGCGAGAAAAGGCCCGTTGAAGATGGCCCTCTTCCTCAGGCCGCCGATGAATTGTCGACAGGAAACGAACGGCATCGCGTGTCTGCGTACAGAAAAAGAAATTAGTCGGATGCCTTTTTTTCCGAGCTTCAATCTTGCCCTGGATGGACTTACCCGGTTTGTTTCAAGAGTACTTTACTCGGTGCTCGGTCATGGCTTCGTCTCGCGGGGAAGGGTCCAGGGGGGAAATGTATATCGTGAGCTGTCTGACAGTGACGTGACGGCCCTGAAAGCACGAAGAGCTGATCATATAAAAGACTCTCTCTCGAGCATTAGAACTCGGTCCATTGCGCCATGTAGTCATTTTCTCACTTCGTTGCCGATGAGGCAGAATAGCGACGGCTACCCTGACGATTCATTCCATTCCCCTCGTCAAACCATCGTCGCGCGTGTCAAAGCAACAAAAAAAGAAACTGCTCAAGAAGCAAAAAAGAAAAGACAGAGAGTTGAGAAAAGAAGAAAGCGGGTTCAAGTCTCATGACGTAGCGGTTTCATTCATCAACGGGGGACTTTGTTTCTGATTGCGCACCCGCCCCCCATTAACATGTCTTGTTTTTATGAATCCTTACAAGCCGCAGCATCCAAGACTTCTGTTTCCTCTCGTCGCCAAAAGAAACGAACGAGATGGAGAAAAAGAATGCTCTATGTTGTTGTCTTGGCCTATGCGTTTGCTGTGCTTGCTTGCTTTTTTTTTTTTTGAAAGCTGTGTAACAAGACTGATCTTATCGATATATAAACCTCATTTGGGGAAAATGCCATGTAATTTCTATGCATTAGAAAATGACTGAATTGCTACTGTTATTATTCACTTCTTTTTATTTTATATTTTTTTTACTATGTATTATATTATACTTTACTATGTACTAAGGTCAAAGAAAATAAATATAAATAAATAAAAAGTACTTTATATTACTTTCCTTTTTTCACTTTTTTTTACTTTTTTTTTACTTTTTCTTTTTTTTTTATCTTATTTTTTATTTATTTATTTACTTATTCATTTATTTATCTATTTACTCATTTATTTATCCATTTACTCATTTTTGCGCCCGTCTTATCATGCAATCTAGCCGCGGCCAATTCTCATCAAGTCCAAGCCCTCGTCAGCGCACAGCTGAATGCTCGCCCGCAATCCCAATGGCGCCAGCGGATCAAGCTGACGATGAAAGGCTGGCTGCATCTGCATTTGATCCAGCCTTTTCCGGGACCATGGCAAGGGCAGCAGGAAAAAAAAAAGTTGGCCGATGCAGAGCCTTGTCGAGAACCATGGCCAGAAATGCTTCTACGAGGTGATGTGTCACAAAATCAAAAGAGTAGAGTAGAGTACATATTACACAGACTGAAGGAGTCGAATGAAAGCAACAAGTACAAAGTGGTGGTGGTGGTGTCAATGCAGCATGACGACGGAGGAGATGGCCCGACATGCCCTTTTGCCCCCCCTCGCCAGGTCCAAGATGGCACTCGAGCGACACTAGCGCAAACTTAGCTGCCGTTCGTGTGACGGTCTTGCGGTCCGCCCCGTTGGGAAGGAGGGAGGGGGCCAAGCAGGAGTCAGTCAGTCAGCCAGGGAAGCGGGGGTTTTCATGTCCCTCCGCCCCCCTTTTCGGCGGACAAGGGATCTCTTATCCCCTTTGAGGTCGGGACAAAGGGCTGGCTGGTACCATTGGTCCGAGCTCGCTCTCTCTCTTTCTCTCTCTCCCTCTCTCTGCTTCTCCCCCTCTCTCTCTATCCCCCTCTCTCTCTATCCCCCCCCCCCCCTCTCTCTATCCCTCCATCCATCTCTCTCTCTTTCACACACACACACACTCACTCTTCCTTTCGTTCTTTTTTTTTTCTCTTTTTTTCTGTTTTTTTCTGTTTTTTTTTTCTTGGCCCCTTCTTGTCATTGTTTTTGTGGGTACCGACTGGGTACTACTATGTGAGACATCGCGTCACAACAACCGGCAGAGCTGTAAGGGCACAAAGTGTCTTGGGCGGAAGAAAAGTATAATTGAAAACAAGTGCGAGTACGTACCCGGTACGATATATAACTGATTCGGCCATGAATCGACCGTCCGAGATCGGCTTCGTCGTCAGGAGAAGGCGGGGGGGGAGGCGAGAGAAGCGAGAGAAGCGAGAAAGGCGAGAAAAGAGTGCAAAAGGGGGGGAAGGGGGGAGTGAAGAGGGAGGCAGCCGAGCTTCTGGGCCATGTGCCAACACACACACACACACATCCGTCTTGCCCATGCTTTGGTAGAACACAAGACCTACACTAGAGCTGTACTATCGGCAGATTATCGTTTCCGAAAACTCACATACAGCCACTGTACCGTACAGGCCATGCGCGTGCGGCGACATTACGACAGCGGCTGGCCATCTGGAGGGCACGAATCATCTTTTCGGCCATCTGGACGGGTCTGTTGTGATCCGAGGCTGGTGTGACCGTCTTTCGTCTCCTTCATTCAGATTTCAGAGCCACCAAGCACACAAGTTGCTGTCGGCAGCAAGCAAGCACCCGGGCTGGCCTGTATCTGTAACTCCGTATTCCGTACTCCGTACTCAGTTCTCGCTCAGTACCTATTGTGCTCCCTCCTCCGCGACCTATCAGGTCCATGTCCATGGCCAATAAGCCTTGTCGTTCCCACACACACCCCCCCCCCCGGCGATACGGCCATGGAGCGCCTCAACTGAAGAAAAAGTCTGGATCGAATGTGCAGCAGCTTTGCTTGGAGGAGAAGCGTTCGTTCGTTCGTTCGTTCGTTCGTTCGTCCTCCGTCCCCATCGGCGACAACCCCCCCCCCCCCCCCCCCCCCCCCCCCCCC